>OZ019974.1:30225620-30315620 GCA_963970395.1 Ephialtes manifestator | reverse complement strand
CGAGGTGTAATCTTTTGTGGTTCTGTACGTGATCTACACCTACAGCACACAGCTACACGACGCTACTAGCGACATCCTAGCAGCTGTGGTGAAAGCTTGTCCGAGCACCCCAACTTTTCTGGCTTCCATGAAGCTACAGGAAGTGTTTTTCTAGGCATATCCATATTCTTTGATGTAAGGTTGACTCAACCTTACGCCCGCTTGTGTGGAAGCCGTTTCTGACTACACGAGTACTGATTTTAACAGTCATCTCTGTGGTCACCTATCCAACTACTGACAGCGTGACACAGCCAGGTAGTGGCAGTAGTGACCCATCCTTGTACTGACCCTCAGGTCAGTCAGATGGTCATCCACTCAAATACTAACGAACTAATTCGCGCAAACAACGAAACAATCAACTTCATCGAATATGTTTATAGATGGCAACAACGATACAATTTACCCTTCTAGATATAACTGAGTGCCGTGAAAAATAACTGAATCAGACAGACAAATCGTAGTGTGAAGGCAACATTAATTTCTTTTTTAACTTGGCGTCGAGTCGCTACCGCGACTCTTGATATGCTTTTATTTTTACTACACGAAACAAAACCATAAAAGCCTATAATGTTCTGACTGTATTATTCATTTATAATACAGTCTATAGTCTACAGTCTACTATAGTTCATTTTATATTTCATGTTGCCGATATTCAAATAGACAAAAAAAATTCGGGAATCATATGATCTGAATGGCCGAGTGAGCTAAAGCGCAGCGCAACACCACCATCTGGAGGGTCCCAGGTTCGATTCCCGTCAATGTAATTAAAAAAAAATTAAATATGTTTTTTCAGCGATTAATATGTACCATCATGAAGAGGAATACGTAATATCTAATAAAAATGCAGGATTACTCGATTGAATAAGCACAAAATAATATTTGAAAATTAATTTTCTTTATTATTTTAGATTCGCTCAAACATATAATCAAGTTAATGGAAATGCTTGTGTAGTTGAGCCAACCGTGTCAATAGTTCCAATCAATAGATTAGAGATTGATGCAAGAATGCGCATGGTCTGATAGAAAACAATGTTAGAGTTACAATAAATGCCCTGTGGTTGTCTCAATCACATGAAACATTTGAATCGAAGAAAGTCCGACAACCATTTGGTCAGGTTGATCCAACCTCCTCGTTCCATTCGCTGTGTGGAACCTCTCGGAGAGGTTGTGTCAACCTCTATTTCGTTGTGGCCAACAATTTTTTCTCTCAGTGTATGGTACATCTGAAAACGGATATTAAAGTGATGAGTATTTCTAAATCGTTGTTACATATCATATTACTCAAATATCTTTAAGCTCAAGCATGAATTGGGCTGAAAGTAACTATTGGATGATGATGCCGTTGGTTGATCAGTTTAAAGCGTGCTGAAAAAAGTTGTAAATAATTGAGGAATAAGAAATATCAGAGAGTCACGATGGAACGCATTTTTTTAATCGCTGTGGATAAGTGAGAAGATATAAAATGAATCCATGTGTGAGATTGGAAAGCCTTTCCGGTCAATTTAGTGTACTTTCCACGTTTGCCTTTCGGAAAAAGACCGTGCTTCACAGATACCTATGCTACGAGAATCTATTGGGTAATTGGCGATTAAACAGATATTTATGCATTTTCGGCCAACAACAATAGGAATTCCATCACGGTCGCCTATACCCTCTACGAGTACAATGCTCTTATTTACAAGATAACAAAAATTGTCAGGACATTTGTCTGTTAGTAAAAAAAATTGGCAATTCTCTTTGTCTATGCGGATCAGTGAATCGATCGTCAAATTCAACTGCCGTGATTTTCCTTTTGAGCAAACGGTAACCAGATCTGATTTTATTTGGTAGTGCCATATTTCGCGACCGTTCCGTGATGCGTTTCATCGCTTGGGCCAAGAGATTGGCGCCGCCTAATGCCATTTGTTTTACCTTTTGCAAAAATTCTCAAATGCGAAGCAACTGAAAGAATCGAGAAGTCCAAAATTTAAAGCATCACCTGGAATGTGAATGAGATTGTGAACATTGTAGACAACTGACTCTTGGCCGTATAAGAGTTTCATATTATCCACGAAGTAAACCATAAGATCGTGTGCATACTTATTGTTACGTACGCACTGTCTTGAATCACAAAGAATTCGAACTGCACAATTCAAGGTATTAAAATGAACCAGCTGAGGTTTACTTAAAAAGTACGAGAGAATTATGGGGCCCAGATACAATAGGATGAGTCTAAACTTCGTTGCCTTCCACCGAGCGACTTCGTCAAAAGAACGCGGTTTTCTCGCAAATTCTACCTGAATACATTTAACAAAGGCCGTATGCAATGCGTTAAACACGGAGAGTTTGGCCAATGCTTTATTTGATTTTCCATTATTGCCAATCCAAACTAAAAGCAGTTTTTTCATGACACCCAAGCACAGAAGGTGCATATAATCGAACGGAAATTGTTTGATCATGTCAATATCCAGGTTTTCTAACGGGGATTCGATGTTCTGAAATGCAGGCGGCAAGCCATCTCTAAAGGTCGCTTTTGTTCTTAAAATTGGATCCGTTTCCAGAAATAGCCGTCGGCTATTAACAGTCTCTCCTAGTTGAGTGCATCTAGCACAACGACTATTATGAGCAGTGAAGCAAGATATGAAGTTTTGTGCAGGGGTATCAACGAGTACTCCGTATATTTTCACTATATAGTGTCGATTGTCATACACAAAACCTTCATTGTGTAGTATCGGATACTCTATCAGAAAGGGTCCTAAGAATTCATCAGCAGAGGAAGGCTTCCCGCTCCCATGAAACGCTCCGATAAGAAATGGATCATTAAGACCAATCCCTACGATTTGACCCAAAATTTTGATGTTGATTTGGAGTATTGCAGAAATCTGTGTCTTGTCGATGTGCACAAGCTGCTCCCTGAGGGCTCTCTCTAAACCATAATGAGCGTAGATGACAGAAGACAGCTCCAGAATATCAATGGTTTTAGGAGTGCCAAGCAATGTTCTTGCATTAGATGGTAGGTCATGATGACCAGATTTCTGCAATGCTATCAAAAGTTCACTCATAACACAACGAGGTATTTTGTTTTCAGTTCCCCGATGAGCAAGAAAAGTGCGCCGATTTAATGGAGTGTCAATTATAGTAGCAGGCAGTGCTTGCTCCGCAGCATCATTAACAGAGTCAGATTGAGAATCATTCATCTGTTGAAAGTCGTCAAATGAGACCGATAAATCGATAAATGACTGAGTGCGGATAATGCTCGTGATGCATCTGGACTAACTGTAGAATTTACATTTTGCAAAGGATTAACCAAAACATTATTGTTATTCTCTTTAACCATTGGAGGCATCCCCCAAGCGTCTAGCACAGATTGATCAATCCTTCTCCTTTTCTGCCTTGTAGAAAGGAGAATAAAGGTGACCCCATGATTCCATTAAATAATTGCTAAAGTAATTACTTAACTGATGAGTTTACTGATGAGCAGAGAGTCTGATTTTTCTTAGCTAATACCTATTAGCAAGCATAGACGCGTCCACTATCTGAAAATGTGGACTTTGGTCATAACCCCAAATAATATTAATCTTGCGAACACTATCGACAGTATTACGGTACTGTTATGTAATGTAATGAAGAAATTTTAATGTATATATACTTACGGAAATTCTTTGTGAAACAATAACATATTTGCACTGCTTAAACTAATTTATTGTATTAAATGTTTAAGTATCTGGCCGTGACGGTTTTAAATTACCACCTCGCTGTATATTCACATGCATCTGAAAAGTACATCAATAAGTTATCTATTGGATACCTTAATTTAAAATCCCGCCGTTTTTACTGGAAAAAGCGTGCAATTACAAAGACGACATTTTGTTGGTAATAAAGAGCCTAGTTGGGATACATGTGGATAGGGTGCGCACGAGTTGCGCACTGCCGCCGAGGAGTTTATTCCTCTGATTATTTTCTTGTACCAACGGATGAAGTGAAACCTTTCCGGTCTCGACACTTCCGTCCAGATTTTTCTCGCGCACGCCACTGCTCATATTATTAAACCTGTTGAATTACAAAATCCACTTGTTTTATTGCTCGATCCTGCCATCCTGCCTCGGATCCGTAATAAAATAACACATTTCGATGTCATATTTCAGAGATCGTAGCGTTAACATATATGATGTCCGAAGGATATCTTTTGAATGACTTAAAAATCACGTCACAATATCATAAAAAAGTTAACTATTCAATAACTAGCGACTATAAGAAAATCCGGAGTAGCTTTGTTGAACGATATCTTTTGGACAACTATGGAAAAGACTCTTTAGGCTGTCCCAAAAACGGTATCTTTACCACAACTTATTTGATATTCCTATTTGTTATCGATAAATGGATAACTATTCAGTGCGATATCATGGCAATTATCGGACAAAGTGGAACGATCACTTTCGGACAACTTTTGAGAAAGCACATTAGGATAACGTAAAAACGACATCTATACGACAACTTATTTTGTACCCATATTTGATACCGATATATGGACAACGTTTTGTTACCCTAAAATGAGTATCCGTGAGACAAAGTCGTATGATTGATTTTGTATAACTTATATTAAGATCATTACGGTAACTTAGAAATGGCACACGGAGAAAAATAATTGGTTACAGCAGCATGAGATTACCCGCGTAGACAAAAAGACTCTGGCCGAGATTCTTAAGAAGATTCTCGCTGAGATTCTCAGCGAGATTCTTAAGAATCTCAAAGAGATTCTCAGCGAGAATCTCGGCGAGAATCACGGTTGCGTGCCGAACCCAGATTCTTTTAAAATCTATCTGAGAACCTCGCCGAGATTCTAGAGAATCTCCGACAGCTTCTTAGCGAGATTCGTTAGTGGATAGCTGAAAATAAAAAGAATCTCCATCAGAATCTCGCCGAAAATAAAAAGAATCTCTATCAAAATCAAGCTACTTACTGAGATTCTGTAGTGAATAGCTGGAAATAAAAAGAATCTCTATCAGAATATCGCTGAGACTCTAGAGAATCTCGCCCAACGAGATTCATTTTTATTGAAAATAAAATGAATCTATATAAAAAAAGATCTTTACGAATATTGAAGGACTGTTAACACTAATTAATTAGTACATCAACGAAGGTTCAACCCCTTGTATGTAGTCGAACTCAGAAAAGCTTTCCAGTCTTATATATACGCTGAGGCTTCAAACCCCTTGCGAGAAACGCTCCGTCCTTTCGAGACCTAGTGACATCATACGAAACACTGGTAAACAATACTCCGCTAGATGGTGAAGGAACGAAGCGTTTCTCGCAAGTGACTTGAAGCCCCAGCGTATATATAAGGCTGGAAAGCTTTTCTATCAGTATCTCGCTGAGATTCTAGAGAATCTCGGCGAAATTCGGATAGAGATTCTTTTTATTTCCGGCGAACCCACTAAAGAATCACGTATAGGATCCGGAGCAAGATTCTGTCCAGGATTCTTTTCAAGATTCTTTCTATTCGAAAGCGTTCTGAGAATCTTTCAAAGAATCTTCGAAAGAATCTTGAAAAGCGTCTTCAAGAGAATCGTGAAAAGATTCCGTCCATTGAACAGAAAAATCGTTAAAAGAATCATAATGAAATTCTTCAGAGGAATCGAGCAAAACCTGTTGTTGCTTTCCCTTGGTGTTGAGACAGTATATTTCGGTACGTTAACGAAGGGTAAACCCCTCGTGTATAGTCGGACTCAGAACAGCTTTGCAATCTTATATACGTTCAGGCTTCAAGTCACTTGCGAGAAACGCTTCTACCGCTCGCCCTCTAGTGGCATCGTACGAAACACTGATATTCAATATTCCGCTAGATGGCGAGCGGTCGAAGCGTTTCTCGCAAGTGACTTGAAGCCTGAACGTATATAAGACTGCAAAGCTATCCTGAGTTCGACTATACACGAGGGGTTTATCCTTCGTTGACATACCGAAATGTACTGTCTCGATACCAAGGGAAAGCAACAACAGGTTTCGCTCGATTCCTCTGAAGAATTTCATTATGATTTTTTCAACGATTTTTCTGTTTAATGGACGGAATCTTTTCACGATTCTCTTAAAGACGCTTTTCAAGATTCTTTGAAAGATTGCAGAATGCTTTCGGATAGAAAGAATTTTGAAAAGAATCCTGGAAAGAATCTTGCTCCGGATCCTATACATGATTCTTTTCAAGAATCCTTTAAAAATTCTTTCAAGACTTTTTTTAAGATTCTTTAAAAGATTCTTCACAAGATTCTTTTTTTCTACGCGGGTACCGCAGCAAAAATCATTAGCAAAAATAGTGTCAGCAAAAGTACTTGCTTTTACAGCAATATTTATTTGCTGTATCTGATTTGCTACAGTAGCAATAGCAATTTTCTATTGCAGTAATAGCAGTTTGCTGTTGCAGCCATTGTAGATTGTTGGCAGCGCAAACAGTTTGCTGTTGCAGCAAAATTAATTTGCTGGCAGCGCGACCAGTTTGCTGTTGCAGTAAAAGTAGTTTGCTAGCCGCGGAAGCAGCAGCTGTTAGAGCATAAGTATTTTTCTGGTAGCACAAACAACTTGATGTTGCAGCGATAGTGATTTCCAAGAGCGCAAACGCGCTCGTGAGAATGTGATGTTTGGGCTTCAGGGTTGGACCACCTAATTTGACGTACAGTTCAAGAATCGCTTGTATTAGTACTCGCAACAGAGGACTAACATTTTTCGTCATTCGTTTAGCATAGCTGAGGTCGCGTATTTCACGCAATGACACGTAAAGTTTCCAATACGGATTACTTTCCGAAACGAAATCCCCTATGATCACCCCGAATAGTTTCACGAAACACGTCGTTTCAGCAGCTGTCTCAGCTTCAAACTTTTTAAACAGTTTACACTTATAACTTCTTTGTATAACTTATTTTCTAATGCCCCACATGTTGGAGAAAGATCGTAAGGGTCCCGGCGCTTTTGGTAAATCCAGAAGGTATATGTAGCTATAGTTCAAAGGTAATTATAATTGTAGTTACCTTTGAAACATAGATTTCTGCGTTACCGACTGATGGCACCTCCAACCGTCGGTAATTCAGCTTATACTTTGGATATAGAACTCGAAAAATAGTTTTGCTTCCAAATAATTGACTGGCTGGAAGATTCAACGACTTTAATACAATTTCGTCGGATAGCGTCACTGTATAGAGACAACGAGACTTTTTACCGCTGGCATTTTAGCACTATTGTCGAGTGACGTTTATACGATTTGAACCCGCAAATGTGTTTTGTATTGTACTCGGATAAGTTCATACGGAGGATATATTGATGCACGAATAATTATTTTTTTGTATACTCAATGTAATTGAGTACCGTTGTGACTGATAATTTATTTTTTGTACAATGTTGGCCATGGAACCTACTGGATCTCGGCCACCTGTATGTCGACCGAACTGGGCATGAACGAACTTCGAACTAACAAAGCAGTATTGAAAATAGATCGCGACAGAACAATGGTGCTGCGCATAACGTGTTAGGACGCGCAAGCCGCCTTTCTTGCAGCAGCTTATTTGCTGGCGGAACTTTATTCGATTGGTTACGCTAGCAATTTAAACGAATTCGCGCGGGTGCCAAACTTTTTTTGTGGTAGTAGCAAATGTTTGTTTATATGCACAAATATTTCAATAAATGAAACACCGTCGCTACAGCAAATATTCAGTTGCGAATCCCTTAAAGGTGCGAAGTCCTTTTTACAAATTTGTTTTTCCAGCAAAATGTATAAGTTCCACCAACAAATCATTAGTTGGGTCCACAAAAAATGCATCTGGGAGATGCATTTTTCGTTTCCGCAACTAACGCTTATTTGCTGAGAAATCAAATTAGCTGCTGCATGAGCTAAATAAGACTAGCTGCAACAATAAAATTATTTTTCTCCGTGCACCATTAAGTTAACAACCGTACGGCCACAAATTTAAAGGTACGTTATAGTTATCTTTCGGAGAGATCCGAAAGGCAACTTATGAAGGATATCTTAACGTTGTCATTCTGACATTAGTGTTACTTGCGAAATTTATCTTCATATTAACCTCCTAACACGTACAAGGTCTTGCAACAACCAGAAGATCCAGTAATTATTCAATAACCTCTGTATGAAAAACGCACCGTACAATCGCTATAAACCTCGATAAAACTGTTCACGAGCGGCGAATTATCGAAACAGAGAGACTTAAAAATTAGCAAGGGCAACTTTCCTGAGATCATCGACACTGAGCTAACCGCCGAACAACATGCTTTTGTTGAGAAAGAATTGCGAGATTATCGCCAAGAAAACGAAAAAAATCTGGAAATGGACGGATGATTTGCAAAGGATTCGAAGAAGAATTAAAAAAAAAACAAGAGGAGAAAAATCGCGAATCGCGACGAAAAAGAAGCGAAATTCCAAAAATCATAGCGCAACAACGGGAAAAAGAAAGGGAATCTATGAAAAGAAAGAAAATGGAATCAAACGATTTGGTAGCTACATTACTGGCACAGTTGAAAAAAAACGAGGCACAGCTAAAAAAAATCTTAAAAAGGCCAAGCGAAGTCCAAGAAAATCAAAAAGAACAAGAGGCACCGCAGAATATGCCGAGAATTGTCAGCATTCAAGCTATAAAACCTCGTTTTAAGATGAAGAACAAACTAATTTCTCGCAAGCCGAATCGATAAACGAAATCGAATCGGCGCAGGGTCCACTTCCTACCAGAAAAATTCTGAGTTACGAAGCAAAATCAGACACGATAAATATTGACGACGAATCGGAAAATATAGCATAAACTGATAATCTCCTACAAACATTGAATACGATAAGGAACCCGTTCCTAATAACTAATCCGCCGGTTCGAAAAACATTTGGCAAAGCGTTTCATTTGGTGCGAAACGCGGCAAACCCGACCAGCAGCAAAACAGCCGATATTTTCGATCAAGCAGGAGTCGGAGTAATTGTAAACAAACAAAAAACAACAAAACGACCAGCTCCAAAAAAGCAATCCTAAACTCGATCACGCAAATAGTGGAGCACGGATGAGGATAAAAAAGTCATTGAATTCGCATCGGACATACTCTCGGATGGTATAAAAAACGGCAGTGATAAAATATGTCTAATTATCGATAAAAAAGACAGCATCATAAAGACAAACAGCCGCATAATCAGCGTATTGAGTGATGATAACAAACGAGCGAGATTAATTTAAAAATACAATTCAAAGTCTTATACTTTAAATAGACAATAAAAATGTATATTTACAAAGATGTGAATAGCCTTGTGGTGTAAGGCTTAGATTCATATCCGCAGGGTTCCAGGTTCGAGTCCCACCGATGACATAATAGTACCTTACAATACTAGTGCCATGAAAACTTTTTCTGACAGTGTGAAAATCACACGAGATCAGAAAAAGTTTCTCGCACGAATTTCGTATACAACTTTATGCCACTAGCACGCGAAACGAAGTGTGCCCCTAGCAGAAATAGTGACCAGTTTTTGGCAAGGGCCACGCGAGTTAGCCCTGTATATTGCCGAGGCACTCGTAAGGAAAAATGGCGAGGGCCTCGTCTGGTGTGTAACGCATGTCATAGCCAGCCACTCGGCTCGCTGACTGCCGAGTATATGGCGAGTTTTCCTTGGCAGCAGCTGGCGTGGCTCATTTTCGAGTAAATGGCAAGTTTTGCTCGACAGTATCTGGCGTGGCTCATTTTCGAGTCAATATATTCTACGCGTAGCAATATTTAACTAACTTTCATTCTGGTATGAGATAACAGAGAATTCCTTAGAAGAGAATTCGACTGTGCGAATCCAGCTTGGCTCTGTGTCGCAACATGATTTGTATGATAGGTGCAAAATAAATCTTTTACCAGAAGTTCCATCCGATTGTCGACAGTTTGATGTAGAGAGTTCTTTACGTTGAGAACGTATGAACTTCTGAACTGCTCTGTGTTTTCTAACATGAGCTGATGTCAAAACTCGTGTCCGTTCTTTTTTGTCCATCGTATTCTGTTGCTACTTTTGATCTATATATCTGTAAAATGTATTAAATTTTATATTAAATATTGGTATATTATTGAGCCAGTCAATTTATGATGCAGAAAATTTATTATTAGCGATTATACTAGGTAACAGTCAAGACATTTTGATACAGAGGAAGTGAGTTTCTTGGAGGTTAATTATCGATCTATATCACAGCTTATCTGCACTTATTAGAACAATACTTGTCAAACGAAACATACCTTGAAAAATTATATTACGTCGTTCTTAACTTTACCGTCCAGACGCTTGAACGGTAACGTAACCGAATTAATCCCAGCTGTCAATGGACTTCGTTCTTCGATCGTGGACTTAGCACTCGTGGAGCAATAGGTAGTGACTTACTACGCGGGCTCGCCAGCGGCACGTAGGTTCTACTACCGAATACAGCACGCGAGGCGCTCGCGAGCCACTCACGAGTCTTCACTCGCGAGGCCATCTCGTGGAGCGATAGGTAGTAACTTACTACGTGGGGTCGCCAGCGGCAAGTAGGTTCTACTAGCGAACATAGCACGCGTGGCGCTCGCGAGGCACTCATAAGGCTTCGCTCGCGAGGCCATCTCGTGGAAGAATGGGCAGTGACATAGCATGCGTCATGGCCAGCATCTCGTGGGACAAGTTGGCGACCCGATCAAGCCTGTGCCTCGCTAGACCCTCGCCAGCTATCCTGATACTAGCACAGCTAGGATAGCCCTCGCCAGCTACTCGTGTGACACAAGGCAAATCCGAGTACATTTCTGCTAGGGGCGTGAAGTAGGCACTTCACGCACGGAGTGGCAATAAAAGTATATTGTGCGACAAGGGCGCGATGTAGGTCATTCGAGAAGAGTGTGAAATTTGGCAATCATGCGAATCGAGAATCACCTTCAACGCACTTATCACACACTCTATTTTTTTAAGTACCTGCGTGCGAAGTTTCGTTTTCAAGTTTTATTTAATATTTATTTTCAATACTCTTTTTGTGTAAAATCAAGCTGATAGCTATAGAAAAGTGAACGTTTTTATATACTTCGCACACAGCTCGACAAATTTCGCGCACGGTGAACAACCAATCATATAAAATCCCTAGCAGAAATAGTGACCAGTTATTCGCAAGGACCACGCGAGTTAACTCTGGATATTGCCGAGGCACTCGCGAGGAAAAATGGCGAGGGCCTCGTCTGGCGTGTAACGCGTGTCATAGCTAGCCGCTCGGTTGGCTAACTGCCGAGTATGTGGCGAGCTTTCCTCGACAGTTGCTGGCGTAGCTAATTCGCTCGCTGCTGGTTAATTTTTAAATGGTGTACAATGTAATCAAGTGAAACCCATTTTTGGAATAAAATATTATTTTATTATCATACTCGCATACACGCATTTTATTATCATTCTCGAACTATAAAAGCACGCTTCTAGAATGCATTCGTAGCAACGCTCTTGCGAGCCTTGCGCAATCTGTCCCAATCTTTTGCGTTGCAAAGCACGTGACTCAACTGAGTTTTAACAACACCTGCTGGTTTTGCAAAGTCCATTTCTCTTTGTAGAAAAAATTTCTAGAATCGGAGAGTTCCTACGATAAGAAATGGACCATGCAAAACCAGCTAGGTCCTGTGTAGACTGAACTCCATCGCAGCTTGAACTCTATCGCAGCCTGAACTCTATCGTAGTTTGAATTCTGTTGCAGCCTGAACTCTGTCGCAGCCTGAACTCTGTCGCAGCCTGGATATTTTAGTAGCCTATTGTTTAATGAATATTCTTTTGCAGAGTTAAATAAAAAAATGAAAAATCAGCAATGATAAGTCTCTGTCAAAATATGCTAATCGTAATATTTAACTAACTTTCCTTCTGATCTGAGACCAGACAGAGAATTCTTTCGAAGAGAATTGGACTGTGCGAAACCAGCTTGGTTCTGTGGCGCAGCCTGAATTCTATGACAGGCGCAAAATAAAGCTCTTACCAGAAGTTCCATCGGATTATCGACAGTTTGATAGAGACAGTGCTGTATGTTGAGAATGTATGAATTTCTGAATAGCTCTGTGTTTTCTAACACGAGCTGATGTCAAAACTCGTGTCCGTTGTTTCTTGTCCATCGTATTCTGTACTTTTCATATATATATCTATAATGTATGAAATTCCATATTAAATATTGGTATTTTATGGAACCGGTCACTTTAAGATGGAGACAATTTATTATTAGCGACTATACTAGGTAAAAAACGTAGTCAACACATTTTGATACAGAGGAAGTGCGTTTCTATTCTGCACTTATTAGAACTATACTTGTCAAGCGAAACATAGCTTGAAAAATTATAATACATCGTTCTTAACCTTACCGTTTAGACGCTTGAAACGTAATTTAAACAAATTAATCCCAGTTGTCAATGAACTTCGTTCTTCATGGATTTTAGCACTAACAGCTGATACATATGCTTGGTAGCGATAGACTGTGAGCGCTGGCGAGGCCATCTCGTGGAGCGATAGGTAGTGACTTACTATGCGGGCTCGCCAGCGGCACGTAGGTTCTACTAGCGAATACAGCACGCGAGGCACTCGCGAGGAACTCACGAGTCTTCGCTCGCGAGGCCATCTCGTGGAAGAATGGGCAGTGACGTAGCATGCGTGATGGCCAGCATCTCGTAGGACAAGTTGGCGTCTCGCTAGCCACTCGTGTGATACAGGGCAAATCCGGGTAAATTTCTGCTAGGGATGTAAGAATTGAGCACTTTGCACATGCTACGCAGACATGAGAAAACGAATTTCGCACGCAGGTGATTAAAAAATTATGTATTTATTAATTTTCAATTAATTGCTATCCGCGATCAAATACGTACCAAACTACCCGCGTAGAAGAAAAAAATCTGACCGAGATTATTAAGAAGATTCTCGCCGAACCGAGATTTAAAAAAAATCTATCTGAGAATCTCGCCGAGACTCTCTAGAATCTCAGCGAGATACTGATAGAGATTCTTTAAGGGTAGCTGGAAATAAAAAGAATCTGTATCAGAATTCGGCGAAATTCTAGAGAGAATCTCGGCCAGCTTCTTAGCGAGATTCTTCTCATTTTCATTTTCACTGAAAATGAAAAGAATATATATAAAAAAGATCTTTACGAATATTTAAATATTGCTAACACTAATTTGTTAGTACATTAACGAAGGTTAGACCCCTCGTGTGTAGTTGTACTCAGAAAAGCTTCCAGTCTTATACATACGCTGGGGCTTCGAGTCACTTGCGAGAAACGCTTCGTTCCTTCGCCATCTAGCGGAGTATTGTCCACCAGTGTTTCGTATGATGTCACTAGGTGGCGAACGGACGGAGCGTTTCTCGTAAGTGGTTTGAAGCCTCAGCGTATATATAAGATTGGAAAGCTTTTCTGCGTTCGACTACACACGAGGGGTTGAACCTTCGTTGATGTACTAACTAATTAGTGTTAGCAGTCCTTCAATATTCGTAAAGATCTTTTTTTATATAGATTCATTTCATTTTCAATGAAAATGAAAAGAATCTCGCTGGGCGAGATTCTCAGATAGATTTTAAAAGAATCTTGGTTCGGCGCGCAACCGTGATTCTCGCCGAGATTCTCACTGAGAATCTCGCTAAGATTCTTAAGAATGTCACTGAGAATCTCCGCGAGAATCTTGGAGAGAATCTTCTTAAGAATCTCAACCAGATTCTTTTTTTCTACGCGGGTACTAAGTTTTTAATATTTAAAAAGCACTCAGTATTTTTTAGGTGCTTTCGTCGGTGTTTAGACCCGCTAGGGTATAGCGTAGTTTTAGCGTAGAGAGTTAGTTTAGTGTAGATGTTTTCCGCCAGGTGATCTTTTTCAAGGGCCTCCAAAAGATTGTCATTTTCATATAATGGAAAAATGTTAGGAAAAACGGAATAGGTTGGGCCAAGACTAAGCGAAGACTGGAGTGAGAGAAAAGACAACAAGGTTACGACAGGACGGAGATAATAGAGAATCAACCTGATTGTGGAAGTGCGGTAAAATTATAAATGGAAGATCGAATTTTATTTGCGCTATGAGCAAAACGGGAATAAATAAATGTAGAATATTTCATCGGG
This sequence comes from Ephialtes manifestator, assembly GCA_963970395.1. NCBI lineage: Eukaryota > Metazoa > Arthropoda > Insecta > Hymenoptera > Ichneumonidae > Ephialtes > Ephialtes manifestator. The sequence continues at coordinate 30,301,522 of OZ019974.1, read as the reverse complement.
TGGGGTTCAAGATAGCGAATGGCTAAAATAGCGAATTCCATAATAATGGCCAATCTAGATTCAGACGTTCATTATATGAAGCATTCTCTATCGATTTAGCTACTTTTTTTTCAACCCTCTCCGACCTGCACCATAATTGGTTATATCAATGTACCGCTAAAAGGTACTATGTGATATTGTGTCGAAACTTCGACACAAATAATTTTTTTTTACACCGGAACCTCGATCCTTGCCACTTTGATGATTTTTTTGTAATATCGACAGTCATGTGAAAATGCTCTGTAATTTTCTCAGCCAAAGAAAGATGATCGTTTTTTAATTTGAAAAATAATAATTCCCCCGTTTTCGATAAAAAATTATATTCACCGGAACGTGACAAATATTTCGAACATTCCGCTGGAAAGCTAAGAAAAAACGACAACTTTTATGTAGAGACATTTTTTTTCAGTAAGTTCAAGTTTCCGAAATAATTGTCTTGAAACAATAAGGGCATTTTCTGAATTATTGTTTTCAAAAATCTGAAAAAATTCACATAGAGTACCTTTTAACGGTACATTGATGTAACCAATCATGGTGCAGATCGGAGAGGGTTGGAAGAAAAGTGGCTGAATTGGCAGAGAATGGTTCAACCCATGTAGGAATTGCCAGTACTCTGCCAGAGCTGCCGACACGCTCGTATTGTGGCCCAGAATTCATGGCAGTACTTAACCAGCAACAACCTAGCTGTACGGTACCAACGCTCGCCTCAATCAAAATCTTTACAAGAACAGTATTGGGGTGATCATACGGGTCTCAAATTTGGCATCGACATTGGCCCGATATTGAACATATATATCTTATTCCAGCAAATAATTATGTTTTGGTACTGGCAAACAGTGTTGGGTCTCTCCGAAAAATATATTGTGTCAAATGACATTTTCTTCTGATTGCCAAGAGTCGTGGCGGTACTTGATCTGAACTGGGGCGAAACGTGGTAAATTATTGGGGATCGATGTTGGCTCAAGTACCGAGAACACATCGGCCTAATCATGTCTACTGCTGGTTGCATTTTTTTTCTACGGGAAAATTACCAGTATGGTGTTCTGGATCAGCCTTCATATAAATCTATAAAGTCTTGGCTATATTGTACTAATTTCACTTTATATTTCATATTACCGAGATTCAAGCAGACAAAAAAATTGTATAATCATATGATCTGAATGGCCGAGTGGGCTAAAGCGCAACGTAACAACACCATGCGGAGGATTCCAGGTTCGATTCCCGTCAATGTAAAAAAAATGTAATATGTTTTTTCAGCGATTAATATGTATCATCAAGTAGAGGAGGACGTAATATCTAATAAAAATGCAGAATTACTCGATTGAGTAAGCTCACATTCATATTTTTCAATTAATATTCTTTATTATTTTAGCCAACACTTAACTGTTACCGAAACTGGCCTGACATCGACTATCCACACTGGGCCATATCTAGTAGTCAGTAACGGTTCGAAGTTGGCGCCAAGACTCGGTCAGGTGTTATCAAAACGTTATTAACACGGTACAGATTTAGATTTGATCACACACTGGCACCGAATTATTTGCCAATATTGGCAGTTCTGGCAACGGTACTAAGTCAGTGCTGAGCCTCATAGCAATTCCTACTTGGGATATTTAAATTCGCTATTTCAGCCATTCGCTATTTTGACCTCCATCCGATTAAAAGGCAATCAAAATAGCGAATAGCTAAAATAGCGAATTTCATAATAATGGCCATTCTAGATTCAGACATTTATCGTCCTTTAAAAAGTTCATGAGTAACGGAAACCATTGTCATCGTTTTATTCGCCCTGTGATTGGTTGCTAGGAAAGTCCGTGGTAAACAAGTTCAGTTTTGTGTCAAATTTGACATAAGAGGACGGGCGCTGCCGCGCCCGTAACCTTTTAGAGTTTTGTAAGAGCGCAGTAGCGCAAAAGCTTTTCAGGCACGCGCGCCAGCGCGTGTGATTAGCCTAGATATATTTAAATTCGCTATTTTAGCCACTCGCTAAAATTACACTGGCACCGAATTATTTGCCAATATTGGCAGTTCTGGCAACGGTACTAAGTCAGTGCTGAGCCTCATAGCAATTCCTACTTGGGATATTTAAATTCGCTATTTCAGCCATTCGCTATTTTGACCCCCATCCGATTAAGCAGCAATCAAAATAGCAAATGACTAAGATAGCGAATTTCATAATGATGCCCATTCTAGATTTAGGCGTTCATTATTTTGAAATTCGATATTTTAGCCATTAGCTATTTCGGTCACTCGCTATTTTGACCGCCACCCATTTCATCGCTTGAATCCCAGCACAAACAAAATATGTTGTTTATTCGTCAAAATGTGTAGTAGCATTCCTGTCCATTGTCCTCATTCCTTGCAATAGCATTCTAATTAATATTATAGAATTTCAGTGCTGTCACTTTCGTTGATAAATTGTGGCGTGCTGCAATGTATGACTTGGCACTATCTTAACGGTTAATATAAAAGTAGCTTACTCTCTCCAAAAGCAAGGGGATGAGTCAACCATGATAAGAATGTATCTCAGTATTATGAGATAAATACTGGACCTTTGGAATCACTCTGCAGCCGTAAGCTTTCGATGAGAGGTCGAAAGTAATTAGTTGTTGCATTGTAGTCATAGGAGTTAAAATATGTCTCACATTCTCTTGATCGCAGTTATTCTATTACTGGCATGTCAGATATATTCTTATATTACGTATAAGCCCGGAAAAGCGCCACCAGGTAGTTAAACAATAATTATCGTCTCGTATCTTGTTTTCAGTGTCAATTGAATTCGTTTACATTTACAAAGGTCAAGAAATACCGTGAAACATTTGATTTCGACAGGACCTCCGAAACTACCATTTTGGGGTTCATATTGGTTCCTGTTGTGGGGTGATTACCGGTTTCCATATAAAACAATAACGTATTACATGAAGAAATACAAATCGAAGGTAATAAGTCTCCACCAGGGAACTGGTCCGTTCTCATACACGATAGTGGTCAACGATTATGACGGTGTCAAGGAAGTGCTATCGAGAAAGGAGTTTGATGGCAGATCGGTCGGTTATGTTGCGAAAGCGAGGGCGTTTGGAAAAAAATTAGGTAAGTTTGAACTAATCAAGTATAACATTGAGACCAGTTACAAAGAATTAACTTCGATCACGAGGAGAATCGTATCTCCGCATTATTCATCAACATATCTAAATTAGGTTTAGAGAAAATTCCACCGGTAGTTGTATAATTCGTTTTATGAGTTATACAGACTCCATGATAGTGTCTATTCAATTCATACAGTTTTACGGATTTACTCAGATACTAATTTTATTTAAATGGATGTAATATAAATTTTATTCAATGTTTTAAGACAATCCATGTATTACACTGTAAAAAAATCTTTCTTAAAATTAATATACTTGTATTGGAAGTACCATATGCATAAACTGTGCATTAAATATCACAGAAATTTATATTGTATTTTTATATGAACGATATTGGAAAAAAAATTTGTGTTCGATAATATTAAAACACAATTATTTCTGCTTTTTCCATCCCTGCGAGATATTCTTCGATGAATGTGTTTGAAAATTCATAGACGTTACTTTTGATATTTAATTACCTCGTATATTGAATTTCCTAAACATTTATGTTGAATTTTCATATGAACGGTATTGAAAAACAATGTAACGTTCGATAATATTACAACACAATTTCGTTGCAAACTATATTTGCAAAGCGGTATCTTAAAATTCAAGCACTCGGGCATTATTTTTTCAGACGTATTATGTGATCAGAAATTGTTGGGTATTGGTTTTCGCCAAAGAAAATTTTTCGCCTACACCGGGGTTTGAACCTATGACCTACCTTCTTAAGTTGATGATGATGTGTGGGCGTTGGCCGTTGTATGTTTCGAGGGGAGGGTTGCTTCTACTATGGTCCCTCACAACAAAAAAAAAGATATGGTATTATTTTGCCAAAAAATGCCTGAGAATTTATCCAGGTTAATTTGCAAACATTTTTTTCAAAAAGTAGACGCCAAACCCTACATCTTATCCCGGAACATTTTTGCTGTGTCATAGATAGTTTTAAATCGGCAGCGAACGGAAAAAAATAAAAATAAAAAAAGCGTATTTTATTGTGGAAAAACTAAAAATCAAAAATCTGAAATAACTCGTATGTGTTCGAGGAATTCTAAATATTCTGGAAAAAAATTATGAATCCACTTTACGAACATTGAAAATGAGGGTGGCCCGCTTCATATGGAATGCCGCATATATAAATGGCTTTAGAGTTGTACAACTATTATTCTCTCAAGCATACTTATAATTGACACACCAAAATGTTCAATTGATTGCAATCAGAGCGTGAAAGGTGTTTGTAAATATTTTCAAGTGAACATACCTTTTGGATGAACGGAATCTTTTTCTCACGAAAGCCTCAGGTATCCGGATTTTTGAAAAAATTATATATACAGCCTGTGAAGGTCCGGCCTCAGTACCTTAAACTTGCAGTCTCTTTTACAGTGTATATTGTGATCAATTTCAAATTTAATGAAATAATTCGTAAGATAAGTATAAATATATTAGCAATTCCTCATGGAACTTGAAAAATGCGAAAAATAAACAAATTTTAAAAAATTCGCGGCTCACCCATGGGAATTTTCTGGCTAACTCCAGGGTATCATACCTACTTGATCAAATGTGTGCCATCGTAAAAAAATGTGAGCACAGCATGAAAAAAAAAAAAATAAATAATAAAAAAAGATTGAATCAAAAATTACTAATAAAATCCACTATTTTTCAAATAGATCGCTATTATTTACCTTAAAATTGTGACGTTTAGTAGTTATAGTAGTACAGTATGTGTAATATAATTTGCTAAATTATATTACATTAAAAATATAATTTTTAGAGGGAAATCCACATCGAGAAATTAAATGTATTGTCACATGGTAATAATAATAATAAGGACAATGGAAGGGAAGGAAAAATTGGTACTAAAGTTTTGTTAGAGCATAGAGTCTCTATTAGAGCGTTCCATAGGATTCACTCATTTAAAAAAAAAATATGAAAAAAAAACATTGAAAAAAAAAGTTAGTAACAAAAACATTTTTTATATGGTCATAAACTTATTGTTAAATTTGACCTCCATTTGATCGAAGATATTTTGGTAATTACAACAACAAAAAGTTCCTAAGAATAGTTTCATCATAGATTATATTAATATTTTATTAATATTTTATTAATAATAAAATATTAATATTTGTAAACCATCTGATGTAATCGATATTAAAGAAGGCCATTTTTTTAACGCTTCTTCATATTCGCACAATATTATTTAAGCCTTTAAAGTAGTTTTCCAAAGTCGAAACGGATTAGTGGACGGTAAGGACACGAAATTTCGGTAAATAAATTGGTTTTTACGTGAAAAAAGAGGTTAAAATGCTAGCACCACACTGCAAGCTTACTCACACAAGAATCTCGTTGTATAGGATCTACTGGGCATCGAGACCATCAGAAATATAGGCTCCACGGAATAGTTTTTGCGTTGGATGGTAAGGACATAATATTAAATCTTACCCAAATTCGGACGGACTTTGTTAACGGACCATCGCCCTTGAGGTATAAAAATTAACAAGCGAGTGAATTTCGTAATGTCTACTTTCGTTCAGATTAGGTGCAACCGAGAAAATGATTTATTGTACCGTGTTTGGCGATGCGACCGCCCTGAAAAGTGCAGACGGTAAGGACACCAAAACCGCGGGACACACACTTATCAATATCAAACACGCTTAATTTGCGATTGCGTATATTCGACAACGACCGTGACAAAAACAATAATAATTTTTTCAGAATAATAAAGGAACGCTACAAAAGTTTATTTGATCATTAAACAATAAATATCTGTGTCAGGGACACGTACGGTAAGGACATTTCAGTCACTTTTCCCAAAATAACTCGCATATTCTCGAAATTTTGGCTTTACCAAAATTTCGTGCCAAAATGGGTGCCTCTGTTTCAAGAGATCAACATCTAAATGTTAACACCAAAAACATGTAACAATTTATCGTTGATGTACCGTTAAAAGCAGAGGGACATGCTTTTTCAAGTTCCATGCGGTATTGCTCATATATAACTTTCAAACCAGGCACTAAAATTCCAAAAATATATGTAGAATTTCATGTACTAATTTAGTAATGATTGATTTAGTAATCATGTGTTGTAATTTTATATGACCGGATTGGTAAAATTCATAGACACATACTAAATTTACTATGCAACTATATTACACTGTAAAAAAATCTACTTGAAATTTAATGTAAAGTATTGGAAGTTTTTATGCATAAACTGGTATATTAAATTTAGTATGAAAGTGTAATGTAAAATTAATGTATTGTAACGGAACGCCTTACCCCCGACGAGAAACTTGAAAAAAACGTTCCGTTCAACCGTTGAGTATTAGACCACAACGGCTCGAACACATACACCGCCTCGTAAAAACTCGCGGATTCAAACTGATCAACGATCAAACGGATGGCAGTTGCCAGCCTCTCTGGTAGTGGGGTGAACAGTATAAAAGCCAGCCACTCGCTACGATCTTCTCTCATTAGACACCCAACTATCGTGCGTAAAGGGCCCTCTAGTATTAAGACTTATTATTATATTTCGACTCTTACAGGCCTCAATATTGCATTGACACTTGTTAAGAGTTTCCTTGAGCACAGCCCAGCTCGCCCGATTGCCTGAGTATTGCACTCACACTTTCGGTTTTTCCCGTGAGCACGCCCAGCTCCTGTGTGCCTTAGCATTGCGCTAACACGCACAGTTTCTTCTCATCTTTTCTATCCTCAATGTTCCGTCACAATATCCGTTAGAATATCGTCCTATCTTTTTCCGCCTTTAAAACATCCCGTAGGCCTCGATATTGCATCGACACCTACATCCACGGAACCAATAGCTTACATAGGCCTCAATATTGCATTGACACCTATTCCAGTTAAAAACCCAAAAAACCGCATTAATCCATGCTTCCTGTAGGCCTCGTTATTGCAACGACACCTATAACCCCAATCTAACTCCACTATTTGAAATACCGGCCTCGTTATTGCAACCACACTGGTATATCCATCTATCCTTTGCCTCATCTTCGTAAACTTTCTTGGCAGTGGTCAGGGATCTCACCCACACGACCACTACTAAGAGAGCTACCGAATTTATTCGCCCGGTACTGTCTATCGACGGTACCTGTAGAAAAACTGAGGTAAACAAAGCTCCATACCCGAATATACGCGCAGGCCTTGGTATCGCACCAACACTTGCCCGTGTCTCGCATATGATCTACTAGAGCCTGGCGGACGCCAAGCTCACGCACTTTCTCACACACACTTACCAACAAATTTAAATCTGAGCATTTGAACTATAATAAATCTGTCTCGAAATTACGGAAGCCTTCGTAATTAAGAGTTTCGAGCATTTAAACTTTCTTTTGGACGTCGGCTACATGCTCACGTATCGAGTCACGCTTTTATAGATTTAAAGGGATTTATTAATTAAATTGTCACATATTAGTAATAAACTCTTGCTGATACAATAGTCGGCAATTGTCTTATTTTTCGTCGTTTCTTTTAGAGAACTCCTGGAGATAGCCCAACTCACGACCATTAATAATTTACTTGCACGATAATTATAAAAGCAATTAGAGTAAAGTTTGGCAGAAGATAGAGCTAGGTCGATAGTGAATCAAGACGTGTTGTCCCCCTTAAGCACAGACGCTTCTGTTTACTTGATGCATTGAGAATCCTTCACTCTTCCCTTGTAGCAAACCTCCTATTTTCGAGAAACATCCCTGGATAATAACAAATCTATTCAAGTACCTAATTCCTCAATCAACTACCTCCTAAATTGAGTAATTTCATAGTAATACAATTTCTATGATGACGTTGAATGCACTCGTGTACTCGTCTGAGGAATAATCTATCAAACATCAGTTAAAATAGCGTGCATAGAAGTACGCGAGAATTAAAATTATTTGTTTATGAGCGTAGACGCTCTCCGTGAAGACGCCAGTCCTCTCACGCGAACCTTCGAGTCATTTTTTGTTATCTTTCGGAATTTTTCCGCATAAAAAACCCTAGTTATAAGCTAGCGTGCTTTAGGCATAAGTACGCGCCTCGTAAATTCACTTGCCAATGAGCGTAGACGCTCCACGCGACGACGCCAGTCCTCTCCGTGAACTTTAGAGTCATCTTTTTTTTTATTAATCTCGGGATTTTTCCGCATCAAACCTATCATACTTATGTTCATCGAATTCATCGAGGTATCCTCTTGAAATTCATTCACGCATTCGCGATTCATTTCTCATCATCCCACAACAACAAATCGATGATGATCTAAATATCCTGCCTTGTTACTTAAAGGGATATCTGAGGTTTATTTCCTCATTCAAACTTATCTGCTTTCTGGTTCAGTACACGAAATTCCTCCCTCCGATAATAAGAATTCCTACCATAACCGAGATTTTGAAGTCTAATGCGTAAAGGTAGAGTACTTTCCATACACTTTCCTACTCACCCAAAATCTCAATTTGTTTCAGTATGGTACAGCAAATTCAATGATTTACTTTAATTTTACAGTAAAAGTACCTGAATTTTAATAATGTGCTTTAATTTTATCGCAAAAGTACATTAAATTTCTACCACAATTGTACATTAAATTTACATGACGAGTTTATGCATAAAAACTTCCAGTCTTTTCTAACAGTATATTTCCTATAGCGAGTTTTGTAAGTTTCTCACACTTTTGTGTCGGAAAAACGCACACATTTTTCAAAAGTAATACACCCATGTGGATAAAATTACAAATACTTGGCTGGGCATTATTCAATATTAGTAATTGAAATTTTGGTAACTTTGATCTTACATTTAATGCGACAATGTATGTTAAATTTCAAATGGGGTATGAAAATTCCAAAAATGCATGTTGATTTTCATGTATTAATTTAGTAATTAATGATTTAATAATCATATGTTGTAATTTCCAATCACCGAATTATCGTAATTCGTTTATCTGTATTAAATTTACTATGCAAACATATTAAGTTCGATTTTCTATACGGAGTTTTACAAAATTCATACACATTTGTATCGGAATAACGCGAACACTTTTTACAGTATAGATAAATTAAGCGAAGCTATGTTTTTTATTAAGCGTCAGTATTAAACGTCAACAAAGGCATGTACGCATTGCATTATATCCAATATCTCGATATGATCTGATAATAGATTAGAGATTTCACAACATTTCTTTTGTTTCCTTATAGCGGATGCATTGTTTATGATTTTTATGTCAGAACACTCAAAATCGTACAAAACATCGAGAAAAGTGGTTTAGAAAAAATAGCCGTATGTATGTGTATATGTGTGTGTGCAGGGCTTAGAAGTTTCATTCACCTATGAACCGTTCAACCGATTGGGCTACAATTTGGCTTACAAATGAAGCAGCCATCCGTCTCTGACTGTTGCCATTTTTTTCACAAAATATAAGTACAAATCTGAATATCATACTTTTTTTATTCAAAAAAGGACGTGTGCGCGCTAGCTTTTGTAAAATTGGCGATATTTATAAAATATTGATAATCCCTAGCAAGTTGACGGACCGGGAAATGGACGCGTCCGTTGGGGAGAGAAACGGACTGCCGAAAACGGCAAAACGGACCGCTTTTCTGTTAAAAGCTTGGTTTTGGGTGCGGAAACCGAAAAAGGACAGAATTTTTTTAATTTTTATAATAATTATTTACTGTTTTGAATTTAACTAAATGGCTGTATTTTTATATCTCATATTATGTTCGAATTTATTCGACCCTTTGGTACATTATTTGATCGCGATTAACAATTAAATTTTTTTCTGTTATTAGTGGGACTTGAACCTGGAACTCGTGGATATGAATCTTAGCCGTAAACCACTTAGGTATACACCCCTTTGTAAAAGAGTCTATTTCACGTATAAGGAAAGTCCAAATATATTTTGACTTTTCCATTTGTATAATTACTTCTAAAATGATTTAAATAAATATCTCGGAAAGTTCGTCGCTTTAACGGTATAAAGTACGTACGATGTATGTACTTTATATATAGGCTCAGATGAGAACTTTCAGAATCTAGTGCGAGTTAATATATAACGATTAAAATGATCGATTTCGGTGAAAAACAATCAAACGTGTTTTTATTCTAATGATTTCATACGCGATCATTCATATGCAACAAATTTATAAACAAAGTTCGGGTGCATGTGTTTATCAGAACCGTATTTATCTACTAAACACTGGTATATTAATTTATCCCCATTATTTGACGCAATTTTCTATTCCATGTTTATAATTACCTTATACTTGAAATATACAATAAAAATAAATATTTACAAGAATGTGAATAGCCGAGTGATCTATGGCTTAGTTTCATAACCGCAGGGTTCCAGCACTGTAAAAAATGTTCACGTTTTTCCTATACAGACGTGTATGAATTTTGTAAAACTTCGTATAGGAACTCGGAATTAATATGTTTGCATAGTAAAATTAATGCAGATATATGAATTTTGATAATCCGGTGATTGGAAATTACAACACATGATTATTAAGTCATCATTTACTCAATTAGTATATGGAAATCAATACGCATTTTCGGAATTTTCGTACCAGATTTGAAATTTAATATACATTGTTGCATTAAACGTAAGATCAAATTACTCAAATTACAGTTACTGATATTGAAAAATACCAAGTAAACTATTTGCAATTTTGTCTGTATGGGTATATTACTTTATGAAAAATGTTTGCGGTTTTGCTACCCAAAATGGTGAGTAATTTACAAAACTCGCTATGGGAAATAAACATTAATATAGTTGCATAGTAAATTTGGTATGCGTGTATGGATTTTACCAATCCGGTGATATAAAATTACAACATATGGTTACTAAATCAATCATTACTAAGATAGTAAATGAAAATCAACATGAATTTTTGGAATTTTAGTAACTAATTTGAAATTTAATATATACATTTTCCAATAACGAAAAAATCCCGCACTAGATCGCTAACACTTACCACTTAGCATCGACTTCTGATAAGTTACTCGAGATTTCCAAAATCGATTTTTTTAAAACACTGGAGCATGTTGCGCTGCTATTGCGGCAAATTTATGTTTGATTTATGTGTGTTGCTAGGCTTTCACAGGTCTGTGGATATTATTTTTTCGAAAATCCGGATACCTGAGTCTCTTTGTGAAAAAAGGTTCCGTTCATCCAAAAATTATGTTCACTTGAAAATATTTCCAACCCTCTCTGCGCTCTGATTGCAATCAATTGAATATTTTGTTATGTCAATTAGGTTCTCGACTCGGCTTAGATAACATTGCTAATGATTAGAACGCATATGGATTTATAAATAAACTTTTTTTTTTGTAAAATACTCCATATTTGCAAATTTATAGCAACTTTAAAACGCAGTTTGTTGATTAATTATTTGAACGGGCCGGAAACGCCCGACTTTGCACGAACCGATCAGTGACGTCACGGTGTTGTTACCGGCCCCGTATAATAGGCATAATACGTACAGTAGCTTGATTTATTTAATTTGAGTGTTTTTTAATAATAGTTTTATAAAAATGAACACGTCGACAAGTTATCGGTGGGTGAAGATCAAAATAGCGAATGGCTAAAATAGCGAGTTTCAAAATAAGGATCGTCTAAATATAGAATGGCCATTATTATGAAATTCCCTATTTTAGCCATTCGCTATTTTGACCATTCGTTATTTTCATTGCATTTTAATAAGATGGTTGTCAAAATAGTGAATGATAAAAATAGCGATTGGATGAAATAGCGAATTTCATAATGATAGCCATTCTAGATTCAGACGCCCATGTGCGAATCTCAAACGGGCGGTGTCTTGGCACAGTACCATTGCCAAGATTGCCGGTACTGGCGCCCAGTTCTGGGCACATACGGATCTATATCTGTCTTAATGCTGGGGCAACTCGGAAATGATAACACCGGTCCTACGCTTGTTCCATACTGTCGACAGGTACTGATTGACAGTACTGGTTAAGTCTATGATGGCGAATGTTGGACCAGTGTTAATTCATAGTACCCATTCCGTACTGTTAATTAATTCTGGACCAATACTGGTACTGGTACTGGACCAATGCTGCTACAATCTTGGTACAATGCTGGTACAACACTTCGCCAGAACCACCAGCCAGTACCGCGCCGATACTGCGGGTCAAGCGTTGGACCAGTGTTATCATTTCAGAGCTGTCCCAGTATTATGCCCGTAAATCATCCGATACCCACCCATGTACGAATTTCAAAACGGCTATGTCTTGGCGCAGTACAGTTGCCAATGTTGTCGGTACTAGTCCTGGGGAGGTACGGAATCATTACTGACTTAAAGCTGGGGCAACGCTGGAATGATAACACCGATCTAGAGTTTGTTTTCTAATATTGGCATAATACTAACTGACAGTACTGGTGTAGTGCTTTTAGCTAGGCTTGGGCCAGAGTTCATTGATTAGACGGAGCCGAGGTCCAGTTTCAGAAGCGAGCCAGTGGCGGGACAATTGATATGAACATTACCGAATATTAATATTCATATTATTATTAAATTTATATATTATATAATAAAAATATGTTATGATATTAATTATATTGGTAATATTATTTTATTAATATTAAAAAAAGAAAAAAAGTGATTCCTTCACAATTACAATTTTTCCGTGATGCTTCCTGAGAAGTGATGTGTGGGGATTTGAACCTAAGACCTATCGACCTACCTAACTACCTAACTACCTATCTACCTAAGGACGTACACGCTAACCACTAGACTAACCCGACTATATGGATTTCTGATACTAGAGTTTCATAAAGGTTGCTTCGAGTATAACAATCACAGAAATATAGACGGATTTGAGTAAAAATATGCCACCCGGTATTTTCGAGGTCGCTGATTACGAATCTGATCTCAAACTTGAGAGATTCAAAATGGCGGAGCCAATATGGCGGACCGAAAATGCTAAAAGTAACATGGTGTGAATAAGAGTCCGTACCCGAAAGCTATTTATGTCGTTGACTACAAATCTTAATTGCACATTAGGAAATTCAAAATGGCGAATCCAATATGGCGGACCAGATATTAAAAATCGTTTCGATTTAGATGAAACTCAACACCCATAGGTTTTCGCAGTCCCTGATAACGAATCTGAATACGAAATTCATGAATTAAGTCACGGGTCCAAGATGGCATATCGAAATGCAGAATTTCAAAATGGCAGACCAAAATGTAAACCGTAACTAAATTTCAATCAGAGACTGGATACGTAAAGGATTTCGATATTATCGGATTTATACGAATCTGAATACAATTTTTTTCAATCAAAGAGCCATACATAAATACAAGAACTGACAAATTTAATGGATGTATAGTTACGATATGAGAAGTCTCATCTAAGACACGGCCGATACTCAGACAACTGTCAGGCGTGCGTTGGTTCTGTTGTTCAGGCAGTACGAAATACAAGTGTCGGAAAAATATGACGCCAGTACTCAGTCGCATATCAGGCTGATACTGATGAAGTTTGCTCGCCGACATTAAGATAAGTTTCGGCCCAGACCAACCCCAGTACCTAGACGACTCTCGACGGACTGCCGTCTATGTCAACTTAGAAGTACTGACCGCCAGAACTGACGCAGTATGGGATCAGTAGTTAATCGGTACTGTAAAAGGACTGCCTCACAACACTTGACAGAGAAAAATAGTATTGTGACAATTGTCATCACAAGACACGCCCCGTACTCTGGCGACTGTTGGCTGTGTAATGGCTATAATGTAAAACCGGTACTTAAGACAAGTGCTGTGGCAGAGCCACCTCAGTACTCAGCCGGATGTCCGGCTGGTACTCATAAAATTTGTTTGCCGACAATGAGACCAGTTGTGGTTTAGTCTACGCTCAGTACTTCGACGACTCTTGGCAGTGTTTCAAAAATATTTTTTACAATTACTTAAGCGCGTATTGCCCCAGCATGGCCGAGGATCTGTGCGGTGTGTCGAGTGGGAACCAGAATGATTTACTCGCAGGTACTACGATAATTGTCATTATAAGACCCGCCCAATACTGTGGCGACCGTCGGCCGTACGTCAGCACATTGCGCAGGAAGTATTTAACACAAGTGTCGTGACAGTATCACCCCAGTACTCAGCCGGACGTCAGGCTGGTACTCATGAAATTTGTTTGCCAACAATGAGTCAAGTTGTGGTTTAGTCTACGCTCAGTACTTCGGCGAGTCTCGGCTGAGTACCATATATTTTATCTTGGAAGTACTGGCTGCCAGATCCGACCTAGAACAGGACCAGTGATTTGACAATACTACGACAGCACTACCTAACAACACTTGGCAGCCAAGCTTGTTTCAGTACTGGACCGTGTTGGTAACTGGCAGTATTCCGGAATTCGCACAGTACGTACTGTGCGGTCCGTCGAGCCGAATTATAATGTACTTACCATACACATGATAAGTGTGAACATAAGATACACCCGCGCAGAAAAAAGTAGTCCAGGATGGAGTCCCGAATGGAGTCCAGGATGGAGTCTAGGATAGAATCTTCGCAGTCCAGGATGGAGTCCCGGATGGAATCTTGGCAGTCCAGGATGGAGTACAGGGTGGAGTCCAGGATGGTGTCCGCCGACTCCGGCTTTTAATCGGATCCCGGAGTCAGCGGACACCATCCTGGACGACCCGTGAATCTCGGCTGTCCTATGGCAGAATCCATCCTGGTGTCCATTATGGATTCTCACCTGGACTGTCTTACAGTCCATCCCGGACTCCATCCTGGACGACCTGTGAATCTCGGCTGTCCTATGGAAGAATCCATCCTGGTGGCCATAATGGATTCTCACCTGGACTGTCTTACAGTCCATCCCGGACTCTATCCTGGACGACCCGTGAATCTTGGCTGTCCTATGGAAGAATCCATCCTGGTGTCCATAATGGATTCTCACCTGGACTGTCTTACAGTCCATCCCGGACTCCATCCTGGACGACCCGTGAATCTTGGCTGTCCGATGGCAGAATCCATCCTGGTGTCCATAATGGATTCTCACCTGGACTGTCTTAAAGTCCATCCCGGACTCCATCTTGGACGACCCGTGAATTTCGGCTGTCCGATGGCAGAATCCATCCTGGTGTCCATAATGGATTCTCGCCTGGACTGTCCTGCAGTCCATCCCGGACTCCATCCTCGACGGTCCGCGAATCTCGGCTGTCCGATGCAGAATCCATCCTGTTGTGCATTATGGATTCTCGCCTGGACTGTCTCGCAGTCCATCCCGGCCTCCATCCTGGATTCCATCCTGGACTCCATCCTGGACGATCCGGGTGTCCACCTTGGGCACCCTGGTGTCCAGACGATCCATGTTGGACCACTCTTATTACGTCAACGGAGGGTAAGGCTCTCGTGTGTAGTCGAACTCAAAACAGCTTTTCAGTCTTATATACGCTCAGGCTTCAAGTCACTTGCGAGAAACGATTCGACGGCTCGCCATCTAGCAGAGCATTGTGTATCGGTGTTTCGCATGATGCCACTAGATGGCAAACGGACGCACCGTTTCTCGCAAGTGACTTGAAGCCTGAGCGTATATAAGACTAGATGGAGTCCAGGATGGATTCTTCGGTCGGACAGCTGAGATTCCATGGACCGTCCAGGATGGAGTCCGGCATAGACGGCGAGACCGTCCAGGCGAGAATCCAAAATGGGCACCAGGATGGATACTGCCATCGGACAGCCGAGATTCGCGAAACGTCCAGGATGGAGTCCAGGATGGACTGTAAGACAGTCTGGGGGAGAATCCATAATGGACACCAGGATCGATTCTCCCATTGGACAGCCGAGATTCACGGGTCGTCCAGGATGGACTGTAAAACAGTCCACGTGAGAATCCATAATGGACACCAGAACGGATTCTCCCATTGGATAGCCGAGATTCACGGGTCGTCCAAGATGGAGTCCGGGATGGACTGTAAGACAGTCCATGTGAGAATCCATTATGGACACCAGGATGGATTCTTCCATAGGACAGCCAAGATTCACGGGTCATCCAGGATGGAGCCCGGGATGGACTGTAAAACAGTCCAGGTGAGAATCCATAATGGACACCAGGATGGATTTTGCCGTAGGACAGCCGAGATTCACGGGTCGTCCAGGATGGTGTCCGCCCACTCCGGGATCCGATTAAAAGCCGGAGTCGGCGGACACCATCCTGGACTCCATCCTGTACTCCATCCTGGACTGCCAAGATTCCATCCTGGACTCCATCCGAGACTTCATCCTGGACTACTTTTTTCTGCGCGGGCATTACGTACTCAAACGAATGTCGGCCGAGCGTTGACAATATTGTTTAACCAGTTCCGAAGAAATATGTTCGAGCCGCGTGATCCTAGTACTTTGACGACTCTCGGCAATGCGTCGACAATATTATACAGTCTGTATAAAACATAAATATCGGCAGCGTAACCGCAGTACTCAGTCGCATATCAAGCTGATACTGGCGCAGTTTGCTCGTCGATCAAAACACTAAGTTTAGCATAATCCACGCCCAGTACTCAAACGAATGTCGGCCAGGCATCGGCAATATTGTTTAGTCAGTGCTGTACATAAGTGCTGGGACAGTATGACCTCAGTAGCCTGATGACTCTCGGCCATGCATTGTCAATACTATGCAGCCTGTACAAAGCATGAGTGTCAGGGCAACATGACCCCAGTACTCAGATGCATTTCAGGCTGATACTAGCGATGTTTGCATACCGAACATAAGACGAGCTTCGGCCTAGTCCACGCACAGCACCTGTACGACCCAAGCACCGTATGACACTAAAGTGATCGAAGTACTGTACTGTGTATTGAGCTAGAACCATCATTATTTACTCGTCTACAGTATGACAAGTGTCAACGCAAGACCCATTCTGTACTAATATCAATTTCGGCCGTGCATTGGCAATATCGTTTAGCCAGAACGAAGCAGAAGCGTTGGGACAGTGTAACTCCAGTGCTCTAACGAGTCTTGGATATCCGTCGACAATATTATGAAGTCTGTATAAAACATAAATTTCGGTGCAGTATAATGCCAGTACTTAGTTGTATGTCAGGCTGATACTAGCAAAGTTTGCTCTATAACAATAAAATAAGTTTCGGCCTAGTCCGGGCCCAGCACTCGGACGGCTCTCGGCGGTGTTCCGGCAATATATTCAACCAGTACAACGCACACCTGTTGGGACAGTATTACCCCAGTACTCAATCGAATGCCAGGTTAGTATTGGCAAAGTTTGCTTGCCGACAAAAAGACGAGTTTCGGCGAAGTCGGCTCCCAGTACTTGGACGACTTTTGCCGGTGGTCAGGAAATATATTCAGCCAGTACGAAGGACAACTATCGGAACAGTATTATTTCAGTACTCAGTCGCATGTCAGGGTGGTACTGGAAAAGTTCGCTCGCCGACAATAAGATGAGTTTCGGCCTAGTCCGGGTCCAGCACTCGGACGGCTCTCGGCGGTGTTCCGGCAATATATTCAGCCAGTACAACGCACAACTGTTGGGACAGTATTACCACAGTACTCCGTCGAATGCCAGGCTAGTATTGGCAAAGTTTGCTTGCCGACGTTAAGACGAATTTCGTTCAAGCACACGCCCAGTACTTGGACGAACCCCGGCTGAGTGCCGTCCATGTTATTATGGAAGTACTGGCCACAAGTACTGACGCAGCATGGTGCCAATTGTTAATCAGTACTGTAACAACACTGCCCAACGACACTTGGCGGCCAATTCCGTTTCAGCACTGGACCGTATTGGCAACTCTGGCAGTATACCCAGTGATGCCAGACGCTCCCTCGAAAAAGTACCGCACGCTCGCCGAGCTTCCCCCACCATGCGACGCTCGCTGGCGGGTGGGCGTGGCAACGCGCGCTCGGGCCACCGGGCCGGTGACGTCACGCGCGCCCGCCCGACCGAGTTAGTGACCTCACGCACAACCAAGCCGTTGAGCTAGTGACGTCACGCGTGGCGATTCACCGCGTTTTTTTAGAAAATTAATTTCTTTATAGGAAAATATCATGAATTATGTGACTAGAAAAATTAATTGGCAAAATTCCAATCTCTAGTCACATAAAATCGTGCAGCTGTTCGCAAATTAATGCTGCATCGCAATTTTGTACCAAATATTGGTTGACTTATTGCACCAAATTTTGTACAAACTATTATAATAATAAAATACAAAATTTAAATTAATTGAATTATCAAAAATAATAAAATACTATTATAATAATTAAATACAAAAATTAAACAAAAAAATTAATGGAAAATCGCAAAAAATCGCTATGCACCATTAATTTCCCAGGTCCCACCACGTGGAGGTCGCTGCAATAGGACCCGCCCGTGGGGCCGTTATTTTGTCGATTTCGCAAAGCGAATTTTTACAAAGTAAAGACCCCACTCCCTCCCACCAACAGTAATCTCATATTTCTTAGAAGAACTAAGAGCAACAATTTAAATAAAATTTATCTACAAATTATAATTATAAATATAATTTCCAGCAATAAAATATATACATATATATAACAATTTTATATACAAATCTATACAAATATATACAAAATAAATAAACAAATAAATAAATAAATAAATGATCAAACAAAAAAAAGGGTCAGTTTATTTTTATTTTTTAATTTTCTGCCGGTTAATTATTTACGCCGCGTACCGAAAGTCTTATTTTTCTTTTTATTTAGTGACCTTCGATTATTATTAGTCGATTATTTATCGCGACAATTGTGTGTACCGAATGAAATTAGTAACTTATTTACAAAATTTTTTTGACGTGCGCGATTGATTTTTTATTTATTTTATAGCGCGTCGATTTTTTTGTACCCGATGTACGTAAATTGTTATTTATTTAATTACTCTGCGGAGTATTAATTAGAAAATTTAAATCCCGAATAAATTAATGTTTATCGGATATTTTTAATACCGTTTTTTATTGACCGTATTTTCTGACAGTTAATTATTTACGTCGCGTAAGTCTTATTTTTCTTTTTATTTATTGACGTTCGATTTTTTTAATTTGATTATTTACTGCGACAATTGTGTGTAACGGACGTAACCACTTATTTACAATATTTTTTTGACGCGCGCGATTGATTTTTTAATTAATTTATAGGGCTTTGATTTTCTGTACCCGATGTACCTAAATTGTTATTTATGTAGATTTTTTATGTTTAGAATTAAAATAACGATTTTCCGGGTATCGATTTTATTGAGCTTTGATCGTACATTAACACGTACGCACGTCGTGAACGAACAAGTTTACTCAATCTACATTTGAATCTTTTGCAAAATATAAGTTATCACTATTATGAAGCTCCATGTGTTGAGCATCTACTTCAAAATTTCTACAATCTACTCCAGCATTCTGGAACGATGATCTTACTACACAAATGGCGTTAAGGCACTTCTGGCTGATCTTATTTCGCTTTTTCGTTTTTACGTCGGTAACGATGGAGAATATGCGTTCGGCCTCTGCATTCGAGTGGGGAAGCGACAAAACGATATCAGTTAATTGCTCTAGTGAAGGGAACATTTTTTCGTCTAACAATGTCTTTGCTTGAGATATTTCTTTCCAAAACGAATCTACGTTGAGTGACAGGAGATGACTTTTTTTTTCTTCGGTAAAAGCTAACGGTAAAGAGTTCCACTCGAACGCTAATTTTGTGAGGTCGAACTCTCCAAAGCGACTGGCAATAGCAGACAAATCTCTAACGCTTCCTCTATTTGCAAAGTCAAGAGCGATATGTGGGTCCAAAAATCGCAAGTCGTTGAAAAACAAATCCTTCAAGGGAAGTCGCTTCTGCATCTCCGTCACAGCTGTTACATAAAAGTGCAAGCAGGCTTGTCGTACCGTGCGTACGTTGACCGAAGACATAGTTTTAAGATGCTCATCGCACTCGGGACCAAGAGTTACGTGTTCGAGAGGAACGAAATTACGCGGATCCGAGAGATCCAAAGTGCCCGAAGAGAGATCTTTAATTACTTCCGAATTTACGAAATTAATCCCGAACTGCGAGATGAAGAGTCTGCTGTTTTCTGCTAGCTTGTGTATAAGCACTTTTCGCGACTGAAAGAGAGCGTTAAACGAGTTAAAATAATTAAGTGAATACTTAAGAAAAAGTATGAATGCTTTCGTTACGTTATTATTCATCTCTGCTAAAATTGTTTCCGCGGATTTGAGTTTATCTCTTCCGACAGCTAGCGTAAAATAATTAATCAAAGCGTTCCAGTTTTGAAGAAGCCGGATTACGCATTGGTGCATAGACAGCCATCTCGTGTCTGACAGTCTCAAAATTTTCCTAGTCTCTAAATCTAAAAGTTCTTGAAATTCGCGAAGGATCGCACTACGTTTGGCGCTACCGGACACGTACGTACCAATGCTTCGAATTAATTGTTCACAGGAGCGTGGCAAACAGGCACAAGCTTTACTCGCGATTAAGGCTGACGAATGGCAAATGCAATTTAATACTACGAGCCCCGGGGCGTCTTTTTTTAAACGAGTCATAAACGAATTATGTATCCCCGTCATTACCGATGCGTTGTCTGAAGCCATTCCGACAACCTTAGCAATGGGGACCCCTTTCGACTCGAGACAAGATTTGAACGCGGCATACACTTGCTCAGCCGAACAGTCTTTCGCGTCTAATTCTACTAACTCTAAAAGCTCCGTTACAACGAGTTTACTTTGAGGTGATACGAATTGAACAAGCACGCACAGGGTTTTCGTGTCGGTAATGTCAGTGCTCTCGTCGACGAGCACTGAAAATTTTTTAACTTTTAAAATCTCTACTATTTTTTCTTGTTCTCTTGCGGCGAGACAGTTTTCAATAATTTTCGTACACTTAGTTCGGCCAAGCGTTACGTCCTGTGCGATCCGAGAGTCGTTAAAAACATCTTTAATTAATGGTACCAAATGCTCTACTGTTTGAATGGCTACGTTATGTTCTGCATAAAAAGCTGCTAATTTTATCTCGGCGGATTTCACCGCTTCCTTATGGGTGTCAATATCGCGGTGTTCAACAACATCCTCCCCACCTGCAGGAATAAGCACGCGTTTTCGAATATGCGCCGCGGATTTCGCGTGCTTGTTTAATTCGCTTTTACCGCAATTGAATGTTTTTTGGCAACAAATGCAAAATGCTTTTGTTGCATCGTTTTGTACCGGTTGCAGCCAGCCCGCAAACTCCGGTATTATTAACCACGAATCCATAAAAGTTTTTTTTCTTACGCGTTTTGCCGGGGGTTCGCCGTCGTCGTCGTTTAAAGAACTCGTTCCGGGAATTGGATTCATTGGATCCATTATCACGCCCGATGCAAGAAATTATCTCACTTTACTTTTAATGATTTAATTTTACGCTTTAATTATTTATAATCCGAACGCGAGTACGACCAAAGCTCGATTGTTAGTTCGCGAAATAACAAATGGTTGATAAAGAACGGTTAAATGTAGACCGGCAAAATGCAACCGAATGTCGAGACACCTGACGGATAGACGAACGAAGTACCGCAGCGATAATGCGCAATAGCACGAAAGTACGGATTCGCGTTACCGTACAAACACGAAATCGGTGGTTTAATCCCGGGAATATATTTTTTTTTTGCATAATAATTTATTAAACTTATTCACATTTATTATGTGTGATCGATTAAAAAATTCATCGATATATACAATTTCTTGCATTCCTTAACGTTTGCATTAATTACGTGAACGTAATCGTTCACTATACAAAGTATACAAGATGTATAAAGTTAAGAATTTTATATGAATCATGACAGCGCAGAGGCAGAGCTGTAGATTCGTAACCGAAAGGTCGTCAGTTCGATCCCATGCTTTTCAGTTTTTTTTTTTTTTTTTTTTGGAAACGAAAACATTTTTTTTTTGCTGTGCCTAAACTATTAAAACAGTTGAACGAACGAACAATATTTCGCCAAATTATTCAACTGATTTAATTGTTTAAGACACAGCTGTAAGCTATATATATATATATATATATATATATATATATATATATATATATATATTTTTTCACAAACATATATAAATTAAGAATAAATTAAAAAATAAATGAGAAACATTTATAATTTATTCTTAATAATAAATTCTTATTATATAAACGTGCGCGTGACGTCACGCGCCCGGGAGGTGGGCGGGAGACGGGTCCTGACGCGTCAGTGAGGGGCGTGGCTTACGCGCGCTACAGCGAATAGTCGCAGGTACCGCGCGGGGAATTTAGTCCCGCAGGCGCTCGGGAAGGGGTAAAAAAGTACCGCGGAGGTACTTTTACCTCGAATCTGGCATCACTGAGTATACCAGAATTCGTAAATGGGCGTTCCTTATTATGAAATTCGCTATTTTAACCAGTCGCTATTTTGACCCCCATCCTTTTATTATGCATATCCTCAAATTTTCATCTCTTTTGAGACATACATAACCTATTTTGCTTGATCGCCGTACGATTCTCGTGATGACCTGTAATAATAGTTAATCATTTTGTATATCACTTTTGTTATCCGTTTATTGTATTTAATTATTGAGAGTAACAATCAAGTGATTTTTCACTTATACATTTATTTTACGTCACTGCGGCACGGAAAGTGAGGTTTTTCGTGCGCTTCACGCACGAAAAACTCTCTTTCCTTGCCTTGTACACTGAAAGAAATGGTTAGTTGCCATAACCAAAAAATGAGTTGACACAACCAATCATTATTCTATTTCCCTTGCAACTCAAATGGTAGTGCCGACGATTCCAATGGTAATATCGACGATTCGAATGGTAGTCCCAACCATTGGATTGGTTAACCTCACTAACCTCGCGAGAACTAATCGTGAATAGTTGAGATTACTATTCACTATGGTTGAGGCAACTAACTTTTGAGACATTGTGTATAGCGAATGGGAAACGTAGTTGTCACAAACAAACATTTCTTTCTGTGTAACGTAAAATCGTATGCAATACTCGGGAGGAAAACATTTTCTCAGCTCGTGTGAATGCAGCACTCGTGAGAAATGTGTTTTCCCTCCCTTGGGCCGCAATATACTATATACAGCGGCTTTTGCGTTTTTAACCTCGGTAGCATTGAAGTTGTCACTTTGCACGGAAAGAAATGTTTGCTTGTGGCAACTACGTTTTCGATCTGCTGTACACAATGTTTAAAAAATTAGTTCGATCAACCATATCGAATAGTAACCTCAACTATTCACGATTAGTTCTCGCGAGATAAGTTAGGTTAACTAATCCAATCGTTGGGACTACCACTCGAATAGTTGGGACTACCATTCGAATCGTCAGTATTACCATTCGAATCGTCGGTATTACCATTCGAATCGTTGGTATTACCATTTGAGGTGTAAGGGAAATAGAATAATCGATTGGTTGTGTCAACTCATTTCTTGGTTATGGCAACTAATGTTTTTTTTTTTGTGTGTTTTACGAACTCAAACACCATAAACATATCAATTTTTGGCAGGTTTCGCGAATCTGCTTTCACGAAGCCTGCTTCTAGCTGAATTGCCTTATTTGACATGATTTTTTTGCCAGAAAGTTTATTTTAACGTTGTTAGAAAACGACTGTGAAATAATCGTACGAATAGTGCGGTAACAGAGAACAACACCGTGACGTCACACGCTAGGGCACCAATAGCGTTGCGTTTTCATCAATTTGAATTTCTATAAATATTGTAACGTTGATATTAAATTAAAATGAACGATTTAACCAATCATATCTTTATGAACCGGTTTCATAAAACGGTTTATTTAACAAAATAATAGAATATGCCGATTTTAAATTTTAGTAGCAAACCCAATTATAAGTATGCCTGAGAGAATAATAGTTGTACAACTCTTATGTCATTTAGATATCCAAAATTACTAAGTCGTTGATAGCGTAGTCGGTAGCGTGCGTGCGTTGTTAGGTACTTAGGTAGGTAGGTCGGAGGTTCAGATCCCAATTATAAGCGAAAAATTTCCTGTGGCGAAAACTAATACCGAACAATTTCTGATGACATAATTTGCGTGAAAAAATAATGTCTGACTGATATTTATATTTTTATTTTGTTTTTATGTCCATTTTAAATTTCCAACACATATGTGCTTGAATTTTCAGATACCTCTCATACGAGAATTCAATATAAATGTTAATGAAATTTAATATACAAGGTCATTAAATATCAAAAGTAATGTCTATGAATTTTCAAACATATTCACCGAAAAATATCTTGCAGCGATGGAAAAACCAGAAACAATTGTGCCGTAACATTATCGAACGCTATATTTTTTTCAATACCGTTCATATGACAATTCAATATAAAGGTTTATGAAATTTTATGCACAGTTTATGCATATGGTACTTCCAATACAATGACCCTCAAGATTTCTGCATCTGCATTTTTGAATCTTCGGACAACGATAACAATTAAACCGTACACCTGAGACGGAATACCTTCTGCAGTCCTTTATCTTTTTCAATTATCTAAATGCGGATTTAAGATAAAAAATATATGTTTCAATTTAAGGGTGTTTGCGTTAAATTAATGCTTTGGCTCGCTATAGCTTCCAAGCACTAACTGGTAAGATAAAAATTCGAAAGCAGTTTTTTTGCGTTTTCAATTATCTAGATGCGGATTTTTTGTTTTTTTAAGCTCTTTTTTAAAGGCTTTTTTCCTTAAATGTGTATGTTAGCTCATAAATCCTCGATCACGAATCAATTCACGCATCAGAAATCAATTTCTGACGAAGAGTTTTTTTTTCTAAACATTTATTATACGGATTTTAAAAAAAATTTAATTTTTATATTTTATAATTTTTTTTAAATTTTAATTTTTAAATTTTTTTTTTTTTAATTTTTTATAATTTCTATATTTTTTTACTCTTTTATTTTTTATGATTTTTTTTTAATGCAGAAATTTTTTTCCATTCGAAAAAATCCTTTATTTTCTCGAGTTCAACCAATTTGCGCATAGATCGCACGTATACACAAAAAACTAGTCCACACGAGAAAAGTAAGCGCTTTTTTGACCGGCTTTCGTGCTTGCCTCTTGGATCCATTATCATCGAACACTAGAGCCGCGGCGAGACTGATGTCAGAATCTTGGGAATCATTTGCTGGGGTCAGTTTCAAGCTGCCACTTAAATGTTTGCATAGAACTCCCTCGGTTACTAAATCTACAAATTTCTTGTCATTTTTTAGCCAAAGAAAACTTAGGTTCGCGCGGAGCTGTGCGATCTTTTTCTTTTTTTTTTTTTTTACTCCCATCCTCTCACATATTAAAGGTAATAGATGGGATGTCGTAGGACCATTATCTAAATCTTCAATCGATTTCACCGAATCTACAACAGCATCTGCCATTTTCCGGAATATAAAAGACATTGTAGTTACGTTGATAAGGTCATTCAGAATCCTATATAAACCTGCGTGAGTGATATACAATGACTCTGCTAATATACCCGTGTGAGAATGTACAAAAAAAATTGTCTAATAGCTATTAGACAATTAGGCAAGCACGAAAGCCGGTCAGAAAAGCGTTTACTTTTCTCGTGTGGACTAGTTTTTTGTGTGTACAGTAGAACCTCGTTTATCCGAGGTAATGTGGGGAGGACGTACCTCGGATAGCCGAAAACTCGGATAATACGGAAACCATACACAATGCATATAATGAGGAATAGCCTTATCCGTTTTATCCGACTTTTTCCGTATTATCCGAGCGTACACCTCGGTTAACGCGGAGTGCTCGGAAAGTCCGGTGGCTCGGACAACGCGGAGCCTCAGATAATCGAAGGCCGGATAAACGAGGTTCTACTGTACGTGCGATCTATGCGCAAATTGGTTGAACTCGAGAAAATAAAGGATTTTTTCGAAAGGAAGAAAATTTCTGCATTAAAAAAAAATCATAAAAAATAAAAGAGTAAAAAAATATAAAAATTATAAAAAATGAAAAAAAAAATTGAAAATTAAAATTAAAAAAAAATTATAAAATATAAAAATTAAATTTTTTTTTAAATCCGTATAATAAATGTTTAGAAAAAAAAACTCTTCGTCAGAAATTGATTCGTGATGCGTGAATTGATTCGTGATCGAGGATTTATGAGCTAACATACACATTTAAGGAAAAAAGCCTTTAAAAAAGAGCTTAAAAAAAAAACAAAAAATCCGCATCTAGATAATTGAAAACGCAAAAAAACTGCTTTCGAATTTTTATCTTACTAGTAAGTGCTTGGAAGCTACAGCGAGCCAAAGCATTAATTTAACGCAAACACCCTTAAATTGAAACATATATTTTTTATCTTAAATCCGCATTTAGATAATTGAAAAAGATAAAGGACTGCAGAAGGTATTCCGTCTCAGATGTACGGTTTAATTGTTATCGTTGTCCGAAGATTCGAAAATGCAGATGCAGAAATCTTGAGGGTCATTCCAATACAAGTATATTAATTTTAAAAAAGATTTTTTTTACAGTGAGGTTCGAGTCCCGCCGACGACATACAAATTTTCAATCATTTTCCGCGATCAAATAGCACCAAGCCAACGAATATGTCGAAATTTGAAAATAAAGAACTAAAATACAGCTGTGCTGCACAGCAACTAATTATTTTCTAAAAAAAAAGTTCGGTCCTTCTTTGGTTTCTGCAACGAGAAAAGGACCATCGCATTAACAGAAAAGAGCAGTCCGTATTGCCGATTTTTGCGACCCGCTTCGTTCCCCAACGTATGTGTCCGTTTGTCGGTCTGTTTTGCTGTTTTTTTCCTAAAAAGCAGCGGTCGCACAAATTGCTAGGGACATCAATATTTTATAATTTTTGCTCTTTTAATTTCATATTCAACTTAATAAAGAATGTGCAATGAGTCTTTGGTAGGACTCGCACCTGGGACCCTAAGTTATATAATTTTCTGTCCCGCGTAGAAAAAAAGAATTTGGCCGAGATTTTTAACAAGATTCTCGTCGAGATTCTTACTGAGATTTTTAAGTATTCCCTAGCGGATCTGAAGAACCGCAAAATAACCGAAGAGTGACCGGTTGTTATGGAACAAAAAATCACTCCAGAATAACCGAGAAGGAACCTAGTGACCGGCGGGTAACCGTAAAGTGAACCGTAAAGTGACCCGTAATGAACTCAATATTCCGTTTCGGGTTACTATTCGGTTATATGAAGATCTTTCAAATAACCGAAAACAACTTTTAACAAACTGTCGGTTACTTCTGCGTTACTTTAAAGTTTGTTTTTGGTTAAAACATTGGTCGCTTTGCAGTTGCAATCGGGTTCTTTTTTGTTCCAAAATAACGGTCGCTTTGTCGGTTACATTACAGTTGTTTTACGGTAAAACAACTGGAAATGAACCTCATAATGACGGTTACTTGTATGTGACCGTAAAGCAACCACAAAATGACGGTTGCTCGGATCCGCTAGGTTTGCAGCAAGATTCTCGCTAAGATTCTCACCTACAATCTTGGTTGCGCGCCGAACCCATATTCTTTTGAAATCTATTCGAGAAGCTTAAGAATCTAGCCGAGATTCTTTAACGGATGGCTGAAAATAAAAAGAATCTATATCAGAATCTCGCCGAAATTCTAGAGAATTTATCCTAGCTTCGTACCGAGATTCTTTAGTGAATCGCTGAAAATGAATAGAATCTATATCAGAATCTTGCCCAGCGAAATTCTCTTCATTTTCATGATTTAGAAGCTGATATTTTCCGTTGACTGGGTTGCTAAAATAGATTTAATCTATACAGAAGTAATAATCAATGTTGAAAAATGAATATATCGTAAGTTCATACGATTATCTACTATATTAAGTGGAAGGCTTGCCTTAAGAAAACTCCTATTTAAATGAATGCCGTGTGAAACCGAAGTCTCGGGTTTAGACCAATTCAATTATTCATTACCGAGCACTTCTTGTTTAAAATTAGACTCGTGACGAGATAAGGCCGCATTTATTACTACTTGTTTTATAATCAAATGAATTTTCTGCAATTAGTACAACGTCTGAGTCACAGACAACATATTTTTTAAACTGATCGGTACAAGCAATTATAACTATTTTAGTAAAGAGTGGGAAGTCCTTGTTTTTGCTTCCTCATAGAGGAAGCCTTGTTTTCATGAACATTTTTTTTTTTCGTGATTTTCATGTCAGTACACTCAGAATGGTCCAAAACGTCGAGAAAAGTGGTTTGTACGAAATGTCTGTATGTGTGTGTGTGTGTGTGTGTGTGTGTGTGTGTATGTGTTCATTTTTTTGTTTACACGACAACTGTCGCAATTTTCGATGAATGCTCTTCAAATTTGGCACGCAAGTGGGCTATCATAGACTACTGTTTGGGATTGTAGTTGACGCGAATCGGTTCATAAATTCAGATTTCACAGCATTTTGAAAATTTCGAAAAAATCGAAATTTTCACGCTTTTTCACGCTATAACTTTCGGAAGTTGCGAGATATCGGGCTGCAATTTTGCACGTTAATGGACTACCATCAAACCATGATCTGTACCAAATTTGGCGACAATTGGTAAAGCGGTCTAATTTTTTTCAAATGTCTGTAAGTATTTCAGCTCCTGTAAATTATGAGACATCCCATTGCAATTTCAAACGTGTCATTGCGTTCATTGATTATCCGTGATGAATTTCGTCAAGGAAACGGCCATTATGTCAATAAATTTTGACTTCGCGGCATGAGAAACAAAAAAAAGCCGACATGAAATGAAAAATGGTAAAATTTTTTTTTCAGAATTATCTCAAATTTGGCTCACATATGGACAACCATGGACCACGTTTTGAGTACAAATTTGACGCTGATCTGTCCATCCGTTCAAATTTTATGGCACTTAGAATATTTTGAAAAATCTCGTTCAAGCGCTGGATCGTGCGAATTACGAGATACCGGGTTGTAATTTGGTCCACACATTGACTATCGTGAAACAAGGGGTGGGTACAAATTTGAGAGAAATCGGCACAGTGGTTAAAATTTTACAAATTTTTTATTAATTTCGAGTTTTAACATTCGCCAACAAATTTTCATCGAAATTCGCAAAGCGATCGGGATCGCTCGACGACTTGCTGGAATTATCACGAAAGGTGCCGCCGGATTTATCGATAGATTTACGATCGGTCCATCCGCCGGTCTTGCGCCCAACTGAGATATCGTTATTATGTTGGGTGGATATATGAAAAAAAAAACGTAAAGATTAATTTTTCGCAGGATTTACATTTGCTTGGAATTGAGCACGATTTTTTATTTATTTTATTAACCGAACAACTTTATCCGCATTGAAAGTCGATTCCTCTCGGCTCGGCCGGCCAACCGCGAAAACGGCCAACCCGATCACAATCACCAGCGTCAGGAGCGCGAGCGCGTTGTTGATAGTTAGAATTTAAAAAAACTGTAAAATATATTCATAGCTCAAACAAGTCTGCGAAGTAGAACCTTGCAAATTGCTTCCTCAGCATTTTTCTGAATAGTCTTTCAAGCTGAAACAAGCCTGCAAAGTAGAACCTTGCAAATTGCTTCCTCATTATGTTACACCTTTAACGAAGCTTCCTCTATGAGGAAGCCAAAATCGATCAACGTACATCCTCATAGAGGCAGCTTCGTTAAAGGTGTAAAATAATGAGGAAGCAATTTGCAAGATTCAACTTTGCAGGCTTGTTTTTCTTTAGACTTACAAATTTCTCATTCAAATTTATAAATAAGGTTCGGATGCATGTGTTTATCAGACCCGTATTTATCTACTAAACACTGGTATAGTGGTTTATCCTCATTGTTTGACGAAATCCTGTCATTGTTAATATTTTTCATGTTTCTGGAATTCGTAGAAAATGTAATAGTGGTAGCTATCAAAATGCACGCTCCAATCTTCATATACTTTTAGGACGATAGTTAGTCGATCCTTGAAGATTGTATGTGGCACGTGCGTTTCATTTAAATTATTATACACGGAGAAAAAAAAGTAGTTGGGTATACCCAAGAAGTAGTTGCACGGATTCACTTTTCGTGAGTCCATACAACCTCGAATTTTGTGAGTTGAGTCAACTGCTTTTAGTTAGTTGTATAGGCTGGATTGCAGTGACAATCTATTACGATTGTATGCAACCCACCGGTTAGTTGGCACAACTAACTTGCCAAACAGAACACGATTTGCGTATTTATTAAAAATGCAATGAATTGACATATAGTCGATAAAATTAATGCGGTTTGACGTTATGCTTGATGAAATTGATACAGTTTGGGGTTACAGTTGATATGGTTAATTCAGTTTGAGATTACAGTTGATAAAATTAAGACGGTTTGAGGTTATAGTGTTCGATGTCTTATTTCATCTGTCAAAGAGTACATTCTTAGATGAGTGTGGCATCCTGTTTATCGATAGCATTTCTTTGCAAAAAATGTGCATCGATAGCAATTGTTTGCAAAAAATGTCTATCAATAGTTTTTTTTTGCAAAAAATGTCTATCGATAGCTTTTTTTTTGCAAAAAAGTCTATCGAAAGCTTTTTTTTGCAAAAAAGTCTATCAAAAGCATTTTTTTGGAAGAAATTTCTTTTGGCAGCATTTTTTTGCAAAAAATGTCTATTGACAGCATTTACAAAAAAGTCTATCGATAGACAGCATTTTCTTGCAAAAAAAGTCTATTGAAAGCATTTTTTTGCAAAAAATGTCTGTCAACAGCATTTGCAAAAAAAGTCTATCGATAGACAGCATTTTCTTGCAAAAAAAGTCTATCGATAGCATTTCTTTGCAAAAAATGTGCATCGATAGCAATTCTTTGCAAAAAATGTCTATCGATAGCTTTTTTTTTGCAAAAAAGTCCATCGAAAGCATTTTTTTGAAACAATTTCTTTCGGCAGCATTTTTTTGCAAAAAATGTCTATCGACAGCATTTGCAAAAAAGTCTATCGATAGACAGCATTTTCTTGCAAAAAAAGTCTATCGATAGCATTTTTTTGCAAAAAATGTCTATTTCTAATAGTGATGCGAAACTTCACGAAAATAGGTGTTCACCACACTTCCGTTATCACGCACGCTTCTATTAAAAGAAAAATATTTGGCTGCGAGTGCACGTTGCGTTGGTTTAAAGTGGTTGCGCGGTCTCACTGATTAGTTAGGCGAACTCACTAGAGAGTTGGGCGAACTCACTTTTCGATGTCACGACAACTATTCGAGATTGTTATAGGCACCGAGTAAATCGTTGTAGCAACTCATTTCTGGCCAACTCATTAAAGCTGTGTTGGCCCAACTACTCTTTTTTCTGCATATAATATTTACATTCACTCGTTTTGATCTTTGTTATGGCTCTAACAAAAGTCTTTTCCACCTTCACTATATTTTCGACCCGCCGAAAAAAATACTTCTATACAGATTCCGTTGGTCCATCTGTAGAAATAGATAGTATAAACTAACAGTCAGTACTGAATTTATCAAGAAAAGACCCAGTCAGTGAAATTTAAGAAAATGTTAAGCCCTTCGAATTATTCCGAAATTATTTTGATGTTTTCGAGAATTTGGGTTAAGATCTATTAGTACGGGGTCTTACAATTAGTGATGACCAAAAACTAAATTATTGCCGAAATAATATTAATCTGATAAAAACAGTCAAACTCTTGTCCCCGCTTTGACCTGATGACCCGTGACTCGATACGACGCTATCTATTGTACCGCTATTTGAATGTGTTAGGTCAGAGTTCTCAATGACTTATTTTCATGTAAATCCCACGCCCTGAGAAACATGTTCCAAAAGTTGGATTCGCATTACAATATTCATGGTCCTCTGGAGAAAATTCATATTATAAAGCATTCATCGAGGTAAGAAGATAATGATTCAGTGTGCATTAATTAAGTAATTGTCATTAAAGGTAAATGCATTAACGATAATGTATGATCATAACGGGTGAAAAATGTTCACGCCTGATCATATATGATCAGATAGGATCAGACAAGAAACAGCCTGCAAAGTAGAACTTTGCAAATTGCTTCCTCATTTTTTTCGCTTTTTACAAAGCTACCTCTATGAGGAAGTATGTAATCGATTTTGGCTTCCTCATAGACAATGCTTTGTAAAAAGCGAAAAAAATGAGGAAGCGCAATTTGCAAAGTTCTACTTTGCAGGCTTGCTTATGTTCTAGACATTTTTGTAAAAACTCAAAGTGTCGAGGAATTTTAACCGTGTACCCGATTTTTCTCAAACTAAAACCTTGTACTATAGTAGTCCATACCCGCGTAGAAAAAAAAAGAATCTTGTGAAGAATCTTTTAAAGAATCTTAAAAAAAGTCTTGAAAGAATCTTTAAAGGAATCTTGAAAAGAATCACGTATAGGATCCGGAGCAAGATTCTTTTCAAGATTCTTTCTATCCGAAAGCGTTCTGAGAATCTTTCAAAGAAACTTCGAAAGAATCTTAAAAAGCGTCTTTAAGAGATTCGTGAAAAGATTTCGTCCATTAAACAGAAAAATCGTTGAAAGAATCTTAATGAAATTATTCAGAGGATTCGAGCGAAACCTGTTGTTGCTTTCCCTTGGTGTCGAGACAGTACATTTCGATACGTCAACGAAGGGTAAACCCCTCGTGTATAGTCGAACTCAGGACAGCTTTGCAGTCTTATACGTTCAGGCTTCAAGTCACTTGCGAGAAACGATTCGACTGCTCGCCATCTAGCGGAGTATTGAATATCAGTGTTTCGTACGATGCCACTAGATGGCGAGCGGTCGAAGCGTTTCTCGCAAGTGACTTGAAGCCTGAACGTAGCTGAACTGAAGCTGTTCTGAGTTCGACTATAGACGAGGGGATTACCCTCCGTTGACGTACCGAAATGTACTGTCTCGGCACCAAGGGAAAGCAACAACAGGTTTTGATCGAATCCTCTGAATAATTTCATTAAGATTCTTTCAACGATTTTTCTGCTTAATGAACGGAATCTTTTCACGATTTTCTTAAAGACGATTTTCAAGATTCTTTCGAAGATTCTCAGAACGCTTTCGTATAGAGTCTTGAAAAGAATCCTGGAAAGAATCTTGCTCCGGATCCTATACGTGATTCTTTTCAAGATTCCTTTAAAGATTCTTTCAAGACTTTTTTTAAGATTCTTTAAAAGATTCTTCACAAGATTCTTTTTTTCTACGCGGGTGTGTGGACCAAATTAGAACCCGGTATCTCATAATTTGCACAAGCTAGCGCGAGAATGAGATTTTAAAAAAATTCAAAATTCCATAAAATTTGAACGGCTGGACAGATCTGCGTCAAATTTGTACTCAAATATTTTTAGATGATAGTCCATGTGTGAAAAAAATTTAAGATAAATCTGTTATAAATTTCAAATTTTTTTTTTTCGTGACGGCTTTTTTTTACTTACCAAAATCGAAATTTATCGGCATGTCGATAGTTCCTTTGACTAAATTCATCATTAACAATCAATAACCGTGAAATCATGTCGAAAATTGCTGTCAGATATCTTAGAATTTACAGAAGATGAAGTCTTTAAAAAGCCATTTAAAAAAAAATTTAAATTGCAATAAAATTATAACCACCCTATTGACTCTCGCCAAATTTGGTACACATCATGTTAATGTTTGATGGCATTAATTTTGTGTACAAAATTTCAGCCCGATATCTCTGAAACTACGAAAGTTATAGCGTGAAAACGATATTTTCAAGATTTTCAAAATGCTGTATAATTTGAATTTTCCAACCGATTTGCGTCAACTACAATCACAAGCGTTGTTGTATGACAGCCCACTTGCGTGCCAAATTTGACGAAGATACATCTAAAATTACGACAGTTATCGTGCTTACAAGGAATCTGCACATACCCACACACACCCAGACAGACACACACACATTGTGACGTGATTTTTGACCACGCCACCTGCGCGAAGTGTAAACGGCGAGGAGTGTCGGATTTACGACACTTGGGTCGGTGCACGTTCGATTTGTCACAGAGGGTTCACCAACGGAAGTCGCTCTCTACCTCGCTCTCTTCACTATTTGCATTATAGCTACCTTGATTTCAGATTTAGCAGAGTTTTATTAATTACTTAATTATTGTTAGTTTATTTTCGTACTATTATTCGACCCTATTGTTCCCTTATTGTCGGAGTCTCACCCCCTCAGTCAACTAACATCGAGGGACTGACACTCCGCCTACGAATCGCTACTTAACGACCACGCACTCTACGCTCGCGCATGTCGTTATTTATCGTCCACTACACCGTTTCCATTGGCTCTCTACATCGAGGGACTTCGAATGTTTTGGATTATTGCTTTTTGGATTTTTGGATTTTTGGATTTTTGGATTTATTCTTCTCGAAACTCCAGTTTTGGATTTATGGACCCTTCTTGTCCGAGTCGCAGGCGGACACCGAACACCCGTGTCCGTGGATTATGGATGCCAAGGGAGCGCGCTGGAAAATGGGCCAAGATATTACCGTGCCATCCGCCTCCCCCACGACTTCCCAGCCTGGCGCTGGACCATCCCCTGGAGTTCGGACTGTCGCGGTCCAGCTACCCCGGTGCCCCACGAAGAAAGGGTCTAGGAGCAGCGGTGGAAGAGTTAATTGCACTGTTGCACTTTTTATATTGTGGGTCCAATATCGCTGACGCATCGAGGCCTCGAGTTCCAGCGTGAGGGACTCCGCACTCTTCCAAAGTGGCTACCGGATCCGAGGGGAAGACACCTGAGCTCCAATATTAATTTGCTGCATGAAGAGATTGGAGGGGAAACGAGGATAAATGCAACATACGCCCACGCGACGCTGCAGGGTGCACGTCATTCAAATTGAATTGCGCGTCACTACGCGAGACCCGCAACGCACCCGCGGAGCCACGTATCATCAGCTAGGCCGCTAAAGGACCGAGCGCGTGCACCAGCGGTAGCCGGCAAGAGGGCGGAGTGGGGATAACATCGATCGACGGCACGCACCGATCTTTTCTACGGGTACTTCCGTGTGAACCTGCGAGTGACGCGGTCAACCGAGATCGACTGTCACCACGTGCCATCGACGTCTTCAAGACAACGGAGTTTCCGGTGAGACGTAGCCCTCCCATCAATTCTTGTGAGCCGAGGACTTTTTAAGCGTTTGATTCGGCCCTGTGCGTAAGTTTTTGCTTAAGTTTTGGTTTTATTTGTTCAAGTTATGTAGTATTTTGCGATGCGCACGGAGGACGCGAATCTCGCATTCACTCGGCCGCGTGCCGGGCATAAAGAGTTCTCCACAATTAATTGGTCGCTAAATTCTTTTATATCTCAGTTTTTGCGTTATTAGCTACGGATTTTGTTTCATGTAAAGTAATTAGTTGAGGTATCTTTTCATTTCTTGCCTTCATTCGTCACGATATTAGTTACTACTGCTACGCATTCTTTTCTTATTCGCTACCTCTATTTTCTTTTATTCGATTTAATTTATTTCAATTAACCCATCTGGTGAATTTTACAATGGCGGGGTACAAGTGAATATTTCAGTTTTATGTGATCGAAATGCGTAGCTTCGTTAATATGTCGACTTGCCGGTGTTACTCGCTCAAGGTCGCGAGGTCCGTCGGGGTGTTTACATCCCGCACGCATTGTTCGGACTTGCGTTGCTTCACGTACTATTATTTACTATCTGTTCATGAGACCTTCGAGCATTCACAGAATTAGTAGAAGATTATATTTCTTTGAACCGAACGTATTACTGTGACCATCGTTACTTTCGAGTGCTACCTATCGTGGATCCTGTGTTTTATTTTAATTTTGACCTTTAGATTATTCATTGACTCGAGATTTATCTGTCGCTCCCTTCTTTCAGATAATTGACGGTCCCTCGTAAATGATAACTTTAACTCATTATATAATTTTGTTTCCCGTTTCAAAGTTACCTACTAGCGGTTGATTACCGGTATTAACCGGTATTTACTTTTGCGATTATATTACCTCCGATCCATCATCATTATTACTAGGATGTTATATTTCGCGATTGTCATAGTCAACATTGTTTGCTTACTTTGACAATTTCTACTACCTCCGATATTATCATTATTATTATTATAGTTACCTTTCGCGACTATCGTAATCTAACTTATTGTTCCTTTTATCATTCATATTACTTCCGATCTATTATCATCGGTACTCTTATCTTTGTAGTTCGCGATTGACATCGTCAAAATGATTTAATTTCTTTTGTAATTTATGCTACCTCCGAATTATTATTATCATTATTTCTATATTTCGTCTCACTTCTTTTCTTTATTTTATATCGAGTCTCCGTTATTTTATTTTTATCAAGTCATGTCCATCCCAAAATATAATCAAATTTGTGTCTCGACTACCATCGAGTGCCGCCCGGGGAAATTATAATAAACCAAACAGTTCCCTCAAATTATCATTTTTGTCACCTCACTTATTTCGACCAGCCCCTCTACCATATATCAGCTCGCGGAGCCTGAGTTAGTCATGTGCCTTGTGGCTTTTCACCGCATCCTCGCTCGACCACGCATAGGAATCTATCGTACCGACGACAATATAAGTCGAAGTGATTCGGCGGTATTTCGATACCTGGCATCCAGTTGTCGGTGGGATGGTTCCACGATTAAGCTAACTTTACGTTTTAGATTTTGAAATATCTTGTATTTTATATTGAGCATGGTTTCGAGTTGCGTGGTCGTGGATGAGGATGAAGAGCCGGGGTTGTGAGTCCCAGTAGGGAAATTCCTCACAACACATACAGACATTTTTACTTTCTCGTCACATACAAAGTATCTAAGAGAGAAATTATTGCAATCCAACAAAAATTCGACCCTCAGATTCTGATGGAAATACATGTTTTGAGTGTCCTAGATTCCAAAAAACACATTTACTCATTTCTGTCTGTCTGTCTGTCTGTCTGTCTGTCTGTCTGTCTGTCTGCCTGTCTGGTATCTATATGTACCGTCCGAAACCACAATAACTTTTGAAAAAATCTATGGACAGAAATGAAATTTTTTGTGTGCCTTCTGCATTCAAATCCTGGTTTTGGTATTGAAATCCAATCCAAAATCTTCACTGCTTCTGATACTGTACCTGAAATAGTGAAAAAAAAATTTATTTATTTTTGGACTGAAAGCTAATATAAAAGTTATTATGCTTTGGTATGATACATACAGACAGAATTACTAGCAAATGAGCAATGAACAACAAGAGATCTAGTACAAAGAAGATTTAATGGTCTTTACAATCACTCCCATAAGACTTCTGCAACTGTATGTTGTGAAAAATTTATATTGCCTGAAATATGGATTATGTTACACATTCACTAAACAAAAGAACTACTATCAATGATCTTGAGCAGTTTTCAATGAGAAATATAATATGAATATTCACACCATATGTTAGATTAAAAGGAAAGTGAAAATTGCAAGAAAAAAAAAATTTAAGGTTATTCACAGTCATGATGTTAGACTAGAAACACTCATACACTCATCGTATCATAGTTTTGATCACTCGCATAGCATTTTATACGAATTCAAAATCCTGCGGAGGCCTCATACACGTCATAAGATTCGAAACTTTTGAAATATTAATAATTGAAATATAAATCCGATTTGTCAAACTATCGAAGTGCCGACAATAATACCACTAAACAAAAGAGAGATATGAAGTGAGGCGCGAACATCGCACGCGCCGCCTTGCGAGTGCGGCTCGTAGCTTGAACTCAAATTTAAAAACGCGTTCTTGACAAATTATAGCGAGAAATGTAATAGATTATAATAAATGTGCGAAATTCACAAATTTCTATTCGTGTAGTTAGTCACTATACCCCAATAAATTCACGATAAAAATTTAACGCCAGTAACAATTGTGATAAGAAAGTCACGTGTGGCGAATACGCCAGTAGGAACTTTTTTTGTAAACCACTTTTCTCGACGTTTCAGACCATTCTGAGTGTCCTGACATGAAAATGGCGAAAAAAAAATTTCATGAAAACAACTTTCTATATGAGGAAGCAAAATGGCCAGATCTGATAATATAGGGATATATCTGACCAGCTAGGGCCAGATCTGATCAAGTAGGGTCTGGTCATATCTGATAAGACTTTTTTTGTTGCAAATATCTTACTATAAATTAATTTCAATAACTTGCAATAACTGTTCTGTCGCGTTCGTAGCGGATTGTGGGAGTATAAATTTTATAAAACGCTCACGAGAATTTAACCCAGACCGACTGCGTAGAAACCCATTATCCTAACCACAGATTTTGATAAGTAATAATGTTGAATAAGACATAAGCGTCACCTATTTTCTTTTTTCAAAGCATTTTTGCTTGCCCGCAAGGGAAGCTTTGTTTTCGTGAAAAAAATTTTTTTTCCAAATTTTCAACTCAGAATGCTCAAAATTCTCTAAAACGTCGAGAAAAATGATTTGTACGAAATGTCTGTATGTGTGTATGTGTGCGCGTATGTTCGGATTCTTGTTTCCACGATAGCGTACGTAATTTTCAAGATATCGCTCTGGAATTTGGTATACATATATAGTGTGGATAGACAAAGGCTAAGTTCAAATTTGGCATGAATCCGTTGGTTTCGAAATTATGACAATTTGAATTTTTTAGAAAATCACTTATCACGCTCTTACTTTCACATTTTTAAAGATATTTGGCTCAGGTTTGGTCTACGAATGGACTATCATAGACTGACTAGGGGATATTGTGCCTCGTGCGCTCGCAAAACCTCGGTTGAATACACCGAGAGAAAAAGTTTCATTGATTCACGGCAATTTTTGCCAATGAAATGAAATACTTAAGTTTCAATACTATCTTTTCTTTGAATAATCTCAAACTCAATGAATAGTAGTGACATTGAATCAAAGAAACATTTTTTTAAACCAATGAACCTTTTTCATTGGTTTCAAAGATATCGTCTCTGATTCAATGAAACCTGCTTCTTTAACTTCAAAGAAATGTGTATTGTGACGTATTTTTCGTGAGCGTAATGATAATCGAAATAAAGAAAATGGGAGCTGTCACCATCGGCCGTCCACCCCCGCTCGCGCATCCGTAAACTCGGTAGGCGCTAGTTAATTTTTCTTCCACCGGTATTAATGAACCGGTATGCCCGCGGAATCGAGTGGAGCAAGCTCGATCCCAATCAAATGGACAGTCGGAGCATAACTGCCGATCGAGAACACAAAACACAAAAAAACGAGAACATTGCTACGTTTTGGGGACGCGTTAAAGTAAGGAGCGAACGGTTGCGGAAATGCATGGCCGCTCAGGCTGCTTGGTTGTGGTAAAGAGGGTCGAGGTTGGCCCAATAAATAGCTCATTTTTCGACTAAAATCGAGTCACGGGAGCTTGTATCACTGACTAATAATCCGGGAACAATATAAACAATTATTATGCATTAAATAATGCGCGAGAACCGGCCAGACGAGATCTTTAATCAACGCGATCGGCGCATTCGATTAAATAATTAAAATTTCGAAAACGACTCACCGAAAGATACCCCCAATAATCCCGGGAGCGAGAGCGGTAATCCTAGAGGATGCACGGAAACCAAAAGTGCACTAATGCACTACACTGGGCACGAGAACTTTCAGTTTATTCACTTGAAGAAAACTATCTTAGCACGAGTTTGCAGAGCATACGTAGCACACGATATACGAGAACACACTATGTACTATTAAGTACGCGAGAAAAACTTGTCAACACAGGAACTTATTCGAGCCTCGAGGCACTTCGGCGGTGTCCCGAGAAAGACTGATTATTTCGAGTAATCATCGGAAGCTCATCATTATCATTATTCCTATCTTTCCAAAATCCCTTGCCCGAGAGCTACAGCTCTCTCTCACTCGAATAATTTCTTAACTATAACGGGAGCGCAATTAATGCCGGTAACTTTGAAAATCTAAACAGCTGCCTCCCGTGCTGCTTCACGCGAGAACGGGCCTATACTTCACATTTACTTGACACAAGGATGCTCCATCCTATGTCAAAAACTAACAAATCTCCACCCGTTCTCCAGCGCAATGCACTCCCAGTAAACCCAAAATATTGTTATGTTGCTGTTCAATTACAATTTCCTACTCAGTATCGTAACTGTTACATAACACCGTTGTTATGTTACATAACAATATTTTGTGTTTACTGGGCTCTCGCTATAGGGCGCCGGATTTGCACCGGTCTACAACTAACTGCAAGACTCTTGTCGGCAATTCTCATCTGCTGGGCTGCTCGTTTCGTTGAGCTCTCCTCCTCGCGACAGCCTCGAATATGCTGAACTTTACATAAAAGAATAACCGACTCAAAAGAAACAAAAAATAACAGAACGAAAAATAATCCGTAACTGAGCCAGTATTCTTGCCGAAAATAATTATTCGAGGAGGGACAGCGACGGCACAACGACAATATCGCCACCAAAATTCTTGTGAACGCGATTTCAAAAACTCACGTCACAGTATTTAAGCCAAGTAAGTTCTTTTCATTGACTTCACTCAAGTGGCACTTCTCCCACCACAGCTTACAATTTCGAAACCTATTTTTTTCTAAAGTACTCGACCGATAAAGCTCAAATTTTACAGAATTTGGAAGTACGGCAGAAATAGAGAAAGCTTCTGGCTCCTCGAAACTCGTTCAGGAGAACCGCAAAACAAAAAAGTGAGGTTAGGTGCATAAGAGACAGGCCTATAGGCGTTGTAAGTTTGTGTTTACGTACCAGAGAACTTAGTTATGTTAACCAAAAACTTTGTTAGCCTGACCAATTTATCATCTGGCGTATATAAAACAACCAAGCGTGAGAAATACCGCTCTACGTCTTTATCCATTTTGCTGGTTTTTTTCTTTGAATCAAGGTCACCGTCTCATTGAATCAATGAAAACATTTCTTTAAAAGAATGAAACTGTTTCTTTATTATATGCCCTGTGACGTGATTTTTGGCCACGCCACCTGCATGAAGTGTAAACGGCGAGGAGTGTCGGATTTACGACACTTCAGTCGGTGCACGTTCGCTTTATTACGGACGGGTCACA
Organism: Ephialtes manifestator; assembly: GCA_963970395.1. Lineage (NCBI taxonomy): Eukaryota > Metazoa > Arthropoda > Insecta > Hymenoptera > Ichneumonidae > Ephialtes > Ephialtes manifestator. Next base: position 30,260,406 of record OZ019974.1, on the reverse strand, counting down.
GCGGAAGTCGCTCTCTATCTCGCTCTCTTCACTATTTTCCTTCTAGCTACCTTAATCTCAGGTTTAGCAGCGTTTTATTAGTTAATTAATTAGTGTTAGTTTATTTTCGTATTCTTTCTCGACCATATTGGTCCCTTATCGTCGGAGTCTCACCCCATCAGCCAACTACCACCGAGGGACTCTATCGCTCACTACGTTTCCGTTTGCCCTCTACGACGAGGGAAAATCGAGTATTTTGGATATTATTGAAGTTTTGGATGTTTAATAAGTTTTCTCGGAAATCCCATTTTGGATTCGTGGAACTCTGTTCATCAGAGTTGCAGGCGGACACCGAACACCCATGTCCGTGGATTATGGATGCCAAGGGAGCGCGCTGGAAAATGGGACAAGAAATTACCGTGCCACCCGCCTCCCTACGACTTCCCAGTCTGGCGCTGGACCATCCCCTGGAGATCAGACTGTCGCGGTCCGGCCACCCCGGTGCCCCACTAAGAAAGGGTCTAGGAGCAGCGAAAGAAGAGTTAATTGCAGTGTTGCGCCTTTGAGTTGTGGGTCCAATATCGCTGAAGTATCGAGGCCACGATTTCAGGCGTGAGGGGCCCCGCACTCTTCCAACATGGCCACCGGATCCAAGGGGAACGCACCCGCGCTCCAGTATTAATTTGCTGCCTGAAGAGATTGAAGGGGAACAAGGATAGAGACGACATGCGCCCACAGGACACTGCGGGAGGCACGCCATTCAATTTGAATTGCGCGCCAAGCGCGAAACTCGCGATGCACCCGCGGAGCTCAGCATCAACGACGACCTAACCACCGAGAGCGTGCGTTAGTGGTAGCCGACAAGTGGGCGGAGTGGGGATCATATCGAGCGACGGCCCGCAACGACGTTTAGTCAGGACTTCCGCGTGAACACCGAGTGCGAAAGTATCGATCCCGATCCGAGACCACCACGTGCCATCGTCATAAGAGAGTCAACGAGATTCCGGTGAGACTCAGCCCTCCCATTTATTCCTGCGTGTCCAGGGTTCTTTTGACAGGGTTATTCGTCCTTGTGAGTAAGTTTGCTCGAGTTTTCTTGTATTTTTCGTTTTCATATTCAATTAGGGTACTCTCACGAAAAGCGCGAGTTTCACAGCCACTCGACAATGTGCCGGGCATAAAGAGCCCTCGACAGATAATTGGTCGCTTAACTTTTCTTTATTCTTTTACTAAATCATGAAGTTAATAGTTTTAGATTGTTGCATTGAAGTGATTAGTTGAGATTTAGATATCGCCGTTACCGGGTTAATAAGTTTTAGTCTCTACGCTTCTCGTCGTTTCGCTACCTCTTAATCGTGTTGTTAATTAATCTGCCATAATTTATTAATGAGTTTAGTCTCCTGTATATTTTATATTTGTGTTGTAACGAGTGATTATTTCGCTTCGTATGTTAACTTTCGTAGCTCTCTATTCGCCTGCCGGTGCGTTGTTCGCGGAAGGTCGAGAAGTACGTCCCGATGTTTACATTCCGCGCGTATTGTTCGGATTATCGCAACCTTCCCTCATTATACGTTACTATCTTTCTTCGAGGCGTCCGAACATTCCGAGAATTTCTATTTGATTGTATTATATTCCCGTGTCGATTTTATATTTCCGAACATGTCTTTAATTTTCGTTCGTACTACCTATCATTTACGTTATGTTGCGCTTCTCGTTTTGGCTTGCTCTCTCGAGCTTAGTCTGCTATCATATATTGCATTAATTTGGTGTTTCGAATAACACGATGACTCGAGATTTATCTGTCGCTCCATTCCTTCAGTTTATTGACGGTCAATCTTTAGAGAATAATTGGTATTAAGAGCATCAGAAATACCGCAGTCGGTAATAAAAACTGTAATCAACTTTTTTCATGCATACTGACATTTTACACCTTCAAAAAGAGTTTCATCGAATGCTTCAGTGATATCCGCATTCGATGAAACTCTTTCCGAAGCTGTAAAATGTCAGTATGCATGAAAAAAGTTGATTACAGTTTTTGATGCCGATTGAGGCCGGAATGGTCGGGCGGGGGAAGGCGTTTCACATGCTCTTAATAATAATATGGTACTTTGTTTTCGAAATCGCTTAGGAATGATTGATTCTCATCGTTAACATTATTCATTTCTTTTACAATAGGTGCTACCGCCCATCGATTAGTATTATTATCGGTCGCGATTATCATTGTTAAGATTATGTAGCTCCTCTTAATTCGCGGTCTTATGTTATTTGTTAATCTCGCCACTTAACCATGCTACCTATTGTTCGGCTTCGTTTATGGCTCAGTTACATCTGTTGATTATTTATTTCCTTAATTTTATTTACGCGGATCTCTCGAACATAATTAATTTCTAATCCGATTTTCAAGTTGCTTCGTTTCTTTGGAGCCTATCCGAATTTCTATTACTTAGTGTAACCGTTTGGCTTCTTTGCCTAATTTTATATCGAGTCCCCGCGATATTATTTTTCTCATTAATGCCCACCCAACAATTATTATCGAATTTGCGCCTTGACTCCTATCAAGTGCAGCCCGGGAAATTGCTAATAAACCAAATGGTTCCCTGAAATTCTCATTTTTGTCACCTCACTTATTTCGACTAGCCCCTCTACCATATATCAGTTCGCGGAGCCTGAGTTAGTCGTGTGCCTTGTGGCTTTTCACCGCATTCTCGTGCGACCACGCATTGGACTCTATCTTACCGACGGCAATATAAGTCGAAGTAATTCGGCAGTATACCTAGCGTCCAATTGTCGGTGAGATGGGTCCACGAATAAGCTAAGTTTCGTGTTGGATTTTTTTGACTATCTTTCATTTTATATTGAGCCTAATTTCGAGTTGCGGGATCGTGGCTGTGGATGAAGAGCCGGGGTTGTGAGTCCGAGTAGGGAAATTCCTCACATAATGGCGCCCAACGTGGGGCCCGAGGTGACAAAAATTAGAAGTAAATGAGAAAGTATATATATATATATATATATATATATATATATATATATATATATATATATTGTGACGGGCCCTTACCACGAGTATTTCGGCCACTCGTGCAAGATCCAACGCCCAAATATAACGACGCCCGAGGTTTCTCACTCGATTTTTACCCGCACTTAACACCTGATTTCATACGACCTTGTTGGGCGCCAGGCTCTCTATTCTATCCCGAAAGCCAGGGAGTTTCCTTCCCGTTCGATATTTCCTTCTTAAACCGGCCGACTAGCTGAAAAGGGGTGCAGTTCGAGGCATGCAAAATAAATCACCCGAACGAATATTTCTAATTCTCACAACCGTAACAAAAGATTTATTAACAAATAATGAATAACGAAAAAAACAACAAAAGAAATGTTACAATATTGACTCGAGTCCGACATGTACCGCGGATCTTCACGCACGCGACGCTATCGCTCGAGTCTACTTTATTCCCAAATATCCAACGAAATCTACTACTAAATAATTTACCGAAAGACCGGACGCGGCAACGAGCACTCCTCCAGCAGCACGGCTGAGTACAGTATAATCGTGCACCACGTGCGCCTACCTTATTCGCTGGTTTCGCTGCAGTCCGTCCGTCGGTTTCCTTCAATCTCCTTACTAGCCGGATCCTCCTCGCGGCTACTCTCCGAGCACGAATCGATCGGTTTTCCTAACCGAGATCTACGACACTCGGGATTTTCATACGCGGGAACACGGTGTCTCGAGATATGCGCGAGAATCGCTCGAGCGCTCTATCTCCGAGTCTTTTAATACCGCTTAAACGAACGTAGCAAATCCTTTATCTAGTAGTCGCAAGGGCACGCTAACCACTCGACGTAATTATTCGTACTTTATTTTACTTTCTTTTACGGAATGATCCACGAAGACTCACGTCCGCGAACTACTAATCTGCTATTTCTTTCAACTCCTGCTCAAATTAGACTAATTAATTCGTCGCCTGCCTAAACGAGACTAAATTCTTTTCTCCTATCCTTCTCGTCTCCGCTTTGTGCGGGTCTTCGTAGTTCGGGGGTCTTCGGACGTCCGGGGTGGGGGTCACGGCCTGCCATCGATCGTCTTCGACGTCGATCGGCTTCTCGTTGCCTCTCTCTCGCGCTCCTTCCATCCTCGACTCTCGCTGAGGCTCTCGAGCCTCTCTCTCTAACTCTCGTAGATCCTGCAATCAATAGTCCACACGGCAATACATTGTTCTCGCAACGGTTCGGACCTCGGCGGCGGGAAGCGATTCTGTTGCTATGTAACTTTTTCCGGGGTCTCGGTGCGCGAGCATTCGCGACCAAGCGCGCTGCTGCGAGCGCGTGGTAACGCCTCGTCACATCCCCCCACTAGGCCAAACTACCCGCTCTAACGCGAGGTAGGCACACGCCGATACACCATTGCAACGCGCTATGCTGCAGAATCGCTCCCCACACATCTCCCGGTCTTCCGTCGCCGCAAAAACCATTTTCTTTTTTTTTTTTTTTTCTTAAATTAATTCCCAACAAAATAATGACAATTTTCTAAGCTGTTTTTATCTTTCTTTATTCCGCTTGCGTCATCGAGCGTTCCGGGGTTTGCACGTTACTCACCAATTTCAGGTCTTTCACATGCCATCTCCCTGCAGGTCGGCCGTCTGGATCGGTCAATTCTACTACGCTTCGCGACACGACTCTCGCGACTTCGTATGGACCAGCGTACTTTTTCGCGAATTTTGGAGAGCGCCGATACCTTCGCGGCTTCGCGGCTCTAACGTTCGGCGCGTCTATCACATGCTACGTTAATGTTACCGCGATCTCGAAGTCTTGTGGCGTGGTCGGTATTATCTCCGCGAGCAGCTCTTTTAAGCGATCCGGCTGGGTGCTGACAAGCTCTTGTAAACCAAAACAAACACCGAGTGTCGCGAGCTCGTCGCTCGAGCGTACGATCGGGTGTTCAACCCCTACCTCTTCCAACGACCACGTGCTACGACCGCCGTGTACGTTAACTCCAAAGACGTAAATAAAATCCATTCCGAGCAAACAATTCGATTTTAAATTTTTAACGATTATTGACGGAAACCATTTTTGCACGCCGTCAAGCTCGATCGGGAATAATGCCTCTCCGATCACTCGCTCGGGCGTACCGTTAGCCATCGTCACATAGTCGTTTCGGCTCGGTGGATATTCTCTGTGCGGCAAGCTTAAATCGCGTACTATTTCTCCTCCCACGCGACCGAAAACCGAAATAGTAGCACCCGTGTCTATCAACGCCTCGACTACTTTCCCACCGATAAGCAACTCAACGAAAATTCGAATTCGTCCTGTCTCGCGCTGCCACTCCTCTGGTGGTGGGGGAAACGATTCGAAGAAATTCGCGTGCTCGGGCTGACTTGTCTCGATCGCGATCTCGTTCTCACGATGCTCTATTTTTTTTCCGTCTTCGCGCGCGGCGTCACGTACGTTATTCGCGCGAGTCGCGGCCACATCTCTACCGGTCTCTAGCGCGTCATCTATCGCGACAATTTCATTTTCAATTTCTATTTCGTTCTCGGATTCGTCCGAACTATACCGATCCAGCGTCCAGATACCAGTCGACCAGTAAGGAGACTCACCTGTTTCGACTTCCTCGACTCGTGCTGAAAGATAAGTACCCGGAGTGCTCGACGTACTCGCGCCTACATTTACGCGGTTATTTGCAATCGGGCTCTCGACGTGAACTGCACCCTGGAAGGAATTAGGGAGGGGATTGGTTCGGAGAGGTACGGCGCTGAATCCTCTTCGTATCTCTTGCGGGTCTTCTGCTACTCGGCGCGCTGGCTGTCCCGCTGTTGCCAGTACCGGTTCGCGTTTTTTGACAACGCACAGCCGCATGTCGCACTGTTGACATCTCGGCGGCCGCATGCTGTACACAATTGCACTCGGGGATTTCTACAATCTCTCCCGAAGTGGCCCGCTTCACCACAATTCGAGCAAAAGGGTGGGGGTCTTCTGTAGAAGCTCTGCTGTCCGCGGGGAGGATTTTGGCTATTTTCTCCAGCCTGCACGGTACGATCCGCTTGCGAGCGTACGTTCCCGGCATTTCCCCCGCTCGGCGGCTGTCTCGCTCGCGGCTGCGGCGGCTCGCTTCTTCGCTGCGGCTGCGGCGCTGCTGCGTGAGCTGGCTGCTGTGCGGCGGCTCGAGCGTACGTCTGGGGTGCGGCCGCTGTCTCGACTTCGGCTACTTCGGTACCCCCGCTCTTGCGCTTCGCTCGTCGTCTTCGCCGCTTTTGGGGTGATGGCTCCACTGAATCAGCTGACTCTTCTGCCACTGCGTTGATTCTTGGCGCAGGCGGTCGATATTGAGTGCGCGCAGCCGGCTTCGGCGCGTCGGCACTTCTCGGCGGAGCTCGCGATTTTCCGACCCAGGCGAACTCTTTAGCGAGCGACTCGTTGCGACTCGGTGGGGGGCGTCGGGCCAATGCTCTTGCCCATCGTTGCTCTACCCACGACGTGCGCTTCACGAGTTCCGCATATGATCGAAAATCACATCGCTCGATTCGATCCCAGTACTCAGGACGGAGGCCAGCGTATGCCTGATCAAGCTGATGACGAACGCTCTTCCGCTTTCGCAAACGGTTGTACAATCCCTGAATGCAGATCAGGTAATCCTTCGCGGATTCTTCGTCTCCTTGTGTCCTTTTCCTTATGTCTTCTTTCAGCCCTTGCTGATCACGATCACTGCTGAACCATGCGCGAAAATCCTGTACAAACTCACGCCACGATCCCCAATATATCCGATTCGATCGATACCATTGGATCGCGCGTCCTTTTAATACCTCCGGGAGCACTTGCAAGCGTTCTTCATACTGTATGTCAGACGCGATAATTTTTTCTCGCATTTGCTCCAGGAATTCTTCGCAACCAAAGTCATCATCTCCCGAAAAATTAAGTCGCCATTTTCTTGCGACGTCGCCAATATCGCGCTCGCGGCGTTGTCTGTGGTTCCTGCGCGGGGGTCTCGCTGTCACGCGCTCGTGCCGTTGTCTTCGGTGGCGCGCTCTGCGACCCTCTACCGTGCGCCACGTGCTGTCTTCTGTCTCACTCGCGCTGTCAGAAGTAGATGGCGAGCTCGCCTCACTTTCCTCCGATGCTGTTGAATCACTGCACGAGACCTCGGTTAGCTCGTGCTTCGTTCTTCTCCTCGGCGCATCTCGGGGGTGGCTACTCGCGGCACTCGTTAATTTATGACATTTTCCCGTTCTCCTAATTTTCCTCGTTCGATCTGGTTCACTGTCCGTCTGGGTGCTGGCGTCTTGGTGTGTCCGACAACTAGATTTCCGCCGATCAGCTGCGCCGGTGTGCGTCTCCTCTGGTACGTCCTTTCGGACTCTTCGCGAGGTCTCGCCGCGGCGCCGCGTCACGTTAACACTTCTGTTTTTAAAGCGTTGAAAATCTAGGTCGTCTGCACCATCCCAGTCCGCTGGTATCACTCGTCTTACGTTCTTTGTGGGGGGTGATTTCCTGATACTCGTCGAGTCTTCGATGATGCCAACGCGCTTCTTCGCTATGGCGCCTCGAGACGGATCAGCTGGGCTCACCGGTCGCGAGCTACTCGGCTCTCGCAGCGTAGTGCTCACGAACTGTCGAAGCCGGTTTCGCGCAACGGCCGTAACACCCGACGAACTCAATAATAATGCACGAAGGGTCTCGCGCACTTTCTCTACAGTCATATCATCAACGAGCGCGAGCTCAGGTATGACAGGTTCCTCCATAGGCAACATATTGTCCATTTCTGACCACTCCACATCGGGGATTCCGCATTCTCGGAGTTCCAACCTCCGTAGCCGATCACGAATCACTTCGTCGTTTCCGTCTTCACTCGCGTTCGATTGTTTCAGCAATCTTCGCAGGTGTCGGCGGGGTAGCGTATCGACCCATCCCGCACGATCAAGCACACGTTGACGTCGTTCGCGCGTGTCGTCACTCGTATCCCCTCCATCCTCGCGTTCACTCGAGTGAGGGGTCGGTCCTGCCGAATAGTTCGATTCAGCCATCCTGTATTGTCTTTTCGGCTGTCACTTACCGAAGTTTTCACTGTACACTCGAAAATAATTTAATATTCGCTCTCTTAAATTTTGAGAGCCGAAATATTCACTAGAGTCAAGTTTTTCTACACACGATTCACTTATCTCGCTTCGAGCTGGCCCGGCCGAACGTCGACGCGCGGTGTTTACGTTTTCTTCTGTCTCTAACGCGCGGACACTCGAGGCTCGGGCTCACACTCTCGAAGAAATAGTCACTTACTTTCTCGGTCTCGAATTTCGTGCGTCGAGAAATGAGAAATATTCACCACGAAATATTTTTTTCGTTCGTGTTCTCGTTCGAGCTCTTCGAACTGGCTCTACGAAGGTTCGCCGCGCGGTGTTTACACTAGTACCCCCAGTGTTTACGCGCGGACACTCGAGAGGCTCTTGCTCGGCTTAGCAACGCTCAACCCGCACGAATATTATACCGAGTATTTTCACTGAATATTATTTCCGAAATATTCTCTTCGAATTCTTCCGAGATAAAACTTTTAATTTTTCGAATTACAAATTTTCACTTTCAAATTTCACTACGCGCGGAGAATCAATATTTTACCGAATATTATTTTTCCAAACTTTTCTCGACGCGCTGAAAATTTACTGCACACTGACTGTCAAATTTCGCCTGGATGAGTCCGAAATTTTATGCATTGCCCCACGTTGGGCGCCAAAAATTGTGACGGGCCCTTACCACGAGTATTTCGGCCACTCGTGCAAGATCCAACGCCCAAATATAACGACGCCCGAGGTTTCTCACTCGATTTTTACCCGCACTTAACACCTGATTTCATACGACCTTGTTGGGCGCCAGGCTCTCTATTCTATCCCGAAAGCCAGGGAGTTTCCTTCCCGTTCGATATTTCCTTCTTAAACCGGCCGACTAGCTGAAAAGGGGTGTAGTTCGAGGCATGCAAAATAAATCACCCGAACGAATATTTCTAATTCTCACAACCGTAACAAAAGTTTTATTAACAAATAATGAATAACGAAAAAAACAACAAAAGAAATGTTACAATATTGACTCGAGTCCGACATGTACCGCGGATCTTCACGCACGCGACGCTATCGCTCGAGTCTACTTTATTCCCAAATATCCAACGAAATCTACTACTAAATAATTTACCGAAAGACCGGACGCGGCAACGAGCACTCCTCCAGCAGCACGGCTGAGTACAGTATAATCGTGCACCACGTGCGCCTACCTTATTCGCTGGTTTCGCTGCAGTCCGTCCGTCGGTTTCCTTCAATCTCCTTACTAGCCGGATCCTCCTCGCGGCTACTCTCCGAGCACGAATCGATCGGTTTTCCTAACCGAGATCTACGACACTCGGGATTTTCATACGCGGGAACACGGTGTCTCGAGATATGCGCGAGAATCGCTCGAGCGCTCTATCTCCGAGTCTTTTAATACCGCTTAAACGAACGTAGCAAATCCTTTATCTAGTAGTCGCAAGGGCACGCTAACCACTCGACGTAATTATTCGTACTTTATTTTACTTTCTTTTACGGAATGATCCACGAAGACTCACGTCCGCGAATTACTAATCTGCTATTTCTTTCAACTCCTGCTCAAATTAGACTAATTAATTCGTCGCCTGCCTAAACGAGACTAAATTCTTTTCTCCTATCCTTCTCGTCTCCGCTTTGTGCGGGTCTTCGTAGTTCGGGGGTCTTCGGACGTCCGAGGTGGGGGTCACGGCCTGCCATCGATCGTCTTCGACGTCGATCGGCTTCTCGTTGCCTCTCTCTCGCGCTCCTTCCATCCTCGACTCTCGCTGAGGCTCTCGAGCCTCTCTCTCTAACTCTCGTAGATCCTGCAATCAATAGTCCACACGGCAATACATTGTTCTCGCAACGGTTCGGACCTCGGCGGCGGGAAGCGATTCTGTTGCTATGTAACTTTTTCCGGGGTCTCGGTGCGCGAGCATTCGCGACCAAGCGCGCTGTTGCGAGCGCGTGGTAACGCCTCGTCACAATATATATATATATATACTAGGATTTTATTGTGGCTCGCGCGCTGCGCGCGCTCGCAATCGCCCCCTACCCAAGGGTGCCACCTCCGAAGGGTGCCCCCCCCCGAAGGGTGCCCCCCGCAGGGTACCCCCCTCCCCCTCCCCTCGCCCCCCCCCCCCCTTCCGCCAAGCCCTGAGCCCGAATTATTCTAAGTCCCTCGATTCTTGACACGGCGGCGGCGGCGGCGGCGAGATCTTTTTATAATATAGAGAGAGATATATATATACTAGGATTGTACTGTGGCTCGCGCGCTGCGCGCGCTCGCAATCGGCCCCCACCCAAGGGTGCCCCCCGCAAGGGCGCCCCCCTTCCCAAAGGATGCCCCCCACCCTTGGGGGAATGAAAATTATGTTTTTGGAAAAGGACTTAGAATAATTCGGGCTCGGGGCTTGGCGGAAGGGGGTGGGGCTAGCCCCAGGAGATGGGGCTAGCCATAAGCCTTTAGCCCCACTCTCTTCCGCCAAGCTCCGAGCCCGAATTATTCTAAGTCCCTCGATTCTTAACACGGCAGCGGCAGCGGCGGTGGCGAGATCTTTTTGTAATATAGAGATACTATTGTTACCTCTTTCGTTTAAATTATTAACATTGAAATCTTCCTATCGTACCTATGGAACGTCTTGCTATCTTCGCGATTAATCATCAATTTCAATTATCTCCATCTAATTTACGTGGCGTACCTACTACTATTATCTGCGATATTTAGTGACTTCTATTTAAACCTATTTGACGTGCGGGCCGACGGAATTTTAAAGTTTTGTACCTAAAGTTCTCGGCGTTTTGCTACCCAGTGTTGATGATTACAAGCTACCTAACGAGTTGTTAGTTGGTTATTGCTACCTAGTGTCCGGCATTTTCGGTCAACATTTACGGGCGGGACAAAAGAAAAGCGCGCTCCGGACGCGATGCCGTCCGACAACGAGGAACCTCGAGCGAACCCCACGCCTGCGCTCACGTTGGACCCCCCAGCCGATCCTCTTGGTACAGACGACTCAGGATACGAACGGACGAACGGGAGATCCCACCAATATTACCACCTCCAAAGGCCCGTAAGTACTGATCCTCTATTACCCGGGACGAGCAATGCGCTGCCGCCCTCGGCTGCGCGAAACGTATCACCGAAGCAAAACCTTGAGGCGTACGATCTCGCGGATACGACCGGTCAGTACGACCCAATTCCGGTGAGAACCTCGGCGGGAATGACAGGACCAATGCCGTATTCTACGGCCAGAAACCAGCAATTATCCTCGTTACTGGCTGCCAGCTGGCACCTCTATCATCGCAATTCCACCATGCGTGGCGGTCCACCGGCATCCCAGTCGCTGCCCTTCACCGGATCTCCGAATCAGACCTATGGCGCCAACTATTCCGAGCATCAGGGAAATTTCCACCCGAACGAACAAATTTCAGGCCCTCCGTCTCCAACCGCCGTATTGCATATCATGCGAAAATGGGATTTGTCGTTTTCCGGGATACGAGGAGAAGATGTCGAGACCTTTCTACTGTGAGTAGACGAGGGACGCGCACTCATGCCAATCATGAGGGACGAGCACTCATGCCGAAATTATACGCTGCCTCCCGTTCTTTTTAATCGGTATTCTCCTCCAATGGTTCCGTAACGAATAGGGGACTTGGACCACTTGGGATGGATTCAAACGAGCATGCGTTCTGAGATTCGGTGATCCAGACTATCAATACGCCCTCCGAGAAGAAATTATGCGCAGAACCCAATGTATCGCCGAGCCCGTAGCCGACTACTTAACCTGCCTACGCGGACTGTTTAATCGGCTCAGGCCACCTTGGGATGACTCCGAACAGATCCAATACCGAAATATGCTACCTAGACTGCAAATTGCTATACACGGCGATGACGTATTTGACTTCGACTTACTACAGCATATCGCGATCCGAACGGAGAAGAGAACCATCAAACACCACGAATCGTCCCACATCGCGTAGAGTGTGTTGGAATTGTCAGCGACCCGGCCACAACTTCAACGACTGCGAGGCCGAACGACGCCCCTTCTGCTATCACTGCGGGAAGTCCGGAGTCACCTCGAGGAGCTGTCCTTTCTGTTCGGGAAACGCGTAAAGGAGCCTGCGCAAAGATCGGGCGCAAGCTATCGCTCCTCGAAGAATCTGACTGCTACCGACGCGTGCTGGTTTGGCCAGCTTCAGACGGAAGAAAGCGTAACGGCCTTCTTCATTACCTTCACAGTGAACGGCTGGCCCATCCGTGCCCTGGTGAACTCCGGGTCGAGTTAAACGTTTCTGGGGCCAACTGAAATGAAAATCCCTCGGCAAAACACCGCCCCGCCGGGAGTGGAAATGGCGGGAGGACAACGCGCCATTGCTCAAAGGGACAAACGGTCTTTCCTAACATCATGCTAAACGGAAATACCTTCCCGTTCAGCGCATATTTGCTACCTGATTGTGTGCTACCTTGTATATTAGGGTTAGACTTTTTACGTAACGCCCGGTTCGTAGTAGATATCGAAGAAGCTAAGTGGTATTTCAAATCCAATACGTTCCGTTTCTATCGGTTCGAAGTGCAACGGGACGTAGGCCCGATACAAGCTCTCTGCTGCGGGTTACAAGAGTTATCTAGCGACCAAGGACGCTCCCTGTAACAGCTTCTCAGCGAGGAAATACCTCCCGCTACAGGAAACCCCGGAGCGGCCACCGTAGCCGAACATCATATCGACGTAGGCGATCACTCGGCCATTAAACAACGATATTACGCGGTATCTCCTCCTATTGAGCGGATCATCCACGAATCGGTTGATCAAATGCTATCGGATGGTATCATCGAGCCCTCGGCCAGTGACTGATCAAGCCCCATTGTTATGGTCAAAAAGCCGAATGGTAAGCGTCGATTTTGCTTGAAGTTCCGTAAAGTCAATAGCGTCATGAAGTGGGATGCGCACCCCATTCCACTAGTGAGCAGTATCTTTGATAAGTTGAGACGGGCCCATTACATCTCTACGCTTGACCTCAGTCAGGCATATTTTCAAGTTCCACTAGCCAAAAATAGTCGTGAGGTCACCACTTTTACGGTACCGGGACGAGGCTTTTTTCAATTTACGCGCATGCCTTTTGGCCTAACTAACGCACCCGCTACGTTTCAACGTTTACTACATCGCCTACTGGGTCCGGAAATGCAACCCTACGTCTATGTCTATTTGGACGACATTATTATTATCACGAAAACATTCGAGGAACACCTGGTCTGGTTGCGGAAAGTCCTACGAAAGGTTCACGAGGCTAGTCTAACCATCAACCGGGAGAAAAGTGAATTTTGTTGCTCAGAGGTGCGCTACCTTGGCTTCCTAGTCAATCGTCACGGATTACAAGTAGATTCCGACAAAACCGCTCCCGTCGTTATTTACCCTATCCCGAGAAATGTCAAACAGCTCCATAGGTTTATAGGTATGACCTCCTGGTATCGTCGCTTTCTCCCCGACTTCGCCACTATCGCTACCTGTCTTACAGCTCTCTTAAAAAAGAACGTGCGTTGGCATTGGGAGGGGGAACATCAGCAGGCGTTTGACGAGATCAAGCGCCGGTTGACTTCCTTCGCCTACGTTAATATGCCCCGATTTTACGCTACCTTTCATCTTACAAACGGATGCGAGCGGCGTAGGTTTAGGTGCGGTACTGACACAAGAGATTGACGGCGTGGAGCATGTCATCGCGTACGCCAGTCGATCGCTGAATAGGGCCGAGCGCAATTATGATTTTATTTTATAATTTGGATGGTCCTATGGGCCATCCAAAAATTACGTTGCTACCTCGAAGGCTACAGTTTCACTGTTATCACCGATCATGCCAGCTTACGATGGTTACATAACCTTAAAAATCCGACCGGCCGTTTCGGACGTTGGGCCTTAGAATTACAGAAATATAATTGTACGATCATACATCGTAAGGGGGCGTAACACCACGTTCCCGACGCTCTCTCGCAAATACCGGAGGAAACTTGCTTCGCGTTAATCCCTCCCGAGTCAAGTATAGACGCCTGGTACAATAGGGCGAGATGTCTTACACAATCCTGACCATTATCCATACTGGCATTACAAAAATGGTCACCTGTATTACCATCGCGCAACCGATCTCGCTGTGTATGAGGTGGGTGATCTGGATGCCTGGAAATTAGTCTTGCCGCGAGAGGAGCGCCCTCGGGCGCTAGCCGAATCCCACGACGTACCGCAGGCCGGACATCTCGGTATCGACAAAATGTATCGTCGATTGTCGATGCATTACTATTGACCGAACATGTCCCACGACGTTACGCGTTACGTACGTGGTTGCTCCATTTGCCAGCGTTGTAAAGTCGAGCAAGTAGCCCCGGCCGGCCACATGTCGAAACGCGTAATAGAACAACCATTGGATGTCATAGCCGCAGATATTATGGGACCTTTTCCAACTAGTAAAGCGGGTTTCGCGTACATTTTGGTGGTACAAGATTTATTTACGAAATCGATCGAGTGTTGCCCGTTACGCAAGACCACCGGTAAGAAGATCGTGGAAGCTCCAGAGGACTTAGTAATTTGTCGATATGGTACTCCCAAGGTCTTACTAACGGATAATGGTAGCGAGTTGAAGTCCCGATTTGTAAATCGGGACCTCAACTCGCTAACTGAACGAATCGGCATCACTCATCGCACTACTCCACCATACCATCCACAAGCTAATCCAGAGGAGCGCGTTAATCGAGTCGTGAAAACAATGATCGTGTCCTTTTTTGAAACAGACCATCGTGATTGGGACCGCTATCTACCCGAGTTCCGATTTACTTACAATACCGGCCACCATAGCTCTCTAGAATCTAGCCCTGCTTTCGTTAATATCGGCCGAGGACCTCGTCTCGCAATCACCCTGTACGACAGCACTCAAAACGAGCTAGAAGTTACGCCGACACCACCTAAGGAGTGAAGGGAGCGCATGCAACGTGTCGGGTACTTAAGAGAGACGGTAAAGCAGGCCTTAGACGAAGCTTTCCGTAAACAGGCGCACTATTATAATCTATGGCGCCGCAAAAGCGCGTTTCAACTGGGGGACCTAGTATTAAAACGCCATCATGAATTATCTTCCGCCGGACAGCACATCGCGGTCAAGTTAGCCCCTAAGTTTCACGGACCCTTTGAAATTACTAAATTCTTGTCACCGATAGTGGTTCAGTTGGATGGGAAAATCGCATGTACAATATTTAAAACCATTCATTAATTCGTAATGCTTCTTGCTCCCCTACAGCTATCTATCCTTACCACCTTCCTGCTACCGCCTGCTAATCGGCCCATTTTTTTTGCGCTATCTTGTTTCGCTTATTTTTTTCCTTCCCCTACCTCATTACGCTACTTATCCGGTGTGATGCAACTTTCCCAAAAAAGAGAAAAAGAGGTACCCTACTCGCATTCACAAACCCTTCGCGCTTTGGTCTTCAAATTTATAAAAAGGGCGCCAGCCGCCGAAGCGGCGATGAAAACCAAAGGATGACGTCAGCGAAGGGGGTTAGTTTGCCAGACTAGACTGCGAGCCAGTGATCTATGGTAGAGTGGGCGGTCCGTATTTAGTTCAGTCAATTTTAGAATAAATAAAACAAACGAAAGACGAAACAAAATAAATCAATTAATCGAAACTCCAAATTTTAATTGGTACCCAAAATATCATTAGATTTATTTTCAGAATAAAATTTTGTACCAAAACTCAACAACCAACGAAAAACAAAATATTACAACAACAACACTTTCCTACTAAAATCCACGACGGCTACTCAATTCACCGCCGAGATTTTCTACAGCGCGTAATAACCACAACGGTACCGAGAGGTCCGAAGCGCATAAAATACCCTACTTTTCCTACTATCTTAAAACCAAGCAACAAAAACAAAAAGGTACCTAGGCCAACGCACAGCCCCGCGGCACCACGCAGGAAAACAACAAATTAATATTTAAATAAATGGCTCGCGCCAGCACTACCGAAAACCTAACCGGCCGCACGCCGACGCCAAAACTCGAATAAAGTACTTCGGGAGAAAACTCAGAAATCGACGCCTCAAAACAAAAAAAAACTGCAGGCCGCGCCTCGCGACAACAGCAACATAAAATCGTGCGATACAAGGTGTCCCGTTTTCACGCGACTACTCAAGTCTACACTTTAGCAAAATTTTCCAAAACGCGACGCTAAAGTTCTCCCGAACACGAAAAGCATAAATCCACGCAATACTTAAAATTATGGTCTTTGGCTACGCGCACTACTCAGACAATACTTTATAATAATTTATGACACTAAAAATCGTTAACGGCACGAGACACGAGGTACCACAGCCGTAACTGGACACACAAGCAGATGTTATTTACCGCACGAAACAATAACCCGAAAAACAAAGTAAAACATTGAAGTTAGTTATTAATTTTTCCCGAGAGAGCGAAACTTTTACGCGTACGTCTGCGGTACCGAAAACCTCACCGGTCGCCCGCTGAAGCGACAACGTAGTCGCTAATCACTAATATTTTACACATAGCAAATCAATTTAACAAAACAAAATTAAGAACTGCAAGGTAACGTGAAAGAAAAAGCTCACCGAGATAACACTTTTCCCCGGAACACTGGTCGATGTCCCATCGTTGTCGCAGGGTACCGGTCACGCTCCTTGCACGCACCTTGCCTCGACGACGTATTTCCAAAGACAAAATTGTATTCCGAAATTCGCACGCTCGCGAGTTATCGTCCCCACTTCGCTAATTTGTTCGGCCCTTTGCGCCTATTCCGGATTTACGGTGACCAATCTAGGCCTGTGACGTGCGTCAACGTCTGCCGCGGATGTCTCGATAATCGAAAATAATCGAAACCTGTTCGCATCTTCTCGCAAATATTAATGCGGTTGTAAAACATTTTCGCAGGGCAATTACATAGGTACCTGACTATAAAAATAGTGCGCAAGAGGCTCGGTTAAATTTCTAGACAAATTATAAATAGCGAATCGAAAGAAAGCATTGCCGAAAGGTGATGAACTTTGATCACCGCGGCTCTCCTCTCACGTACCTTGGCGTTGACATAAAAACATATAAAACAATTCCTAGAGATTAGTAAAATATTCGCTTTCTCAATAAATTAGCCTTGAAGAATTGTCTGAGCAGCAGTCGAGAAGCAGCGTGAGCACTAGAATCTCCCGGGTAACCTGAGAAAATTCAATTTTTGGTAACGCTAAAAAAACGTGTTAGACCGGCTACCTCATTACCGCTACCTATCGTCGCATCGGTCATGATGAGCCGTCGCGGCCGCTCCTACAGCCGAGGTCCATCCGAAGCCGCCGAGAACTCCGAGGATGACACGCTGTCCGTCGAGGAGATTCACCTGGATACTGAGGCGAATAACGAGGTTGGGTTCAATGAACCGCTTCTCTCGCGGGGCCAGAATATCAGGGTCGGTGAAGAAGAAGGTCAAGCCGAGATGTTTGGCCAGGACGTTCCCTGCAAGGAAGCCGTGTATGCGCGAACCGTCAGAACGAGGACGCTCACCCGGCCTCGTCCACGGCTCGGATCAATCACGCCCCGAAGAAGTGGACGAGCTAGAGGACATTCTGACCAAACAGAAAGGATTCGCACGGGATCCTAACCAGTTTTGGGAGAAATTGGAACCCTATATGCGGTGGTTGGCAGCCGTCGAAATCGCCGAACCAGGGTTCTTTAAAGTCTTGTGGGAATATATCCAACTTCTTACGCACCACCCGCGTCAGAGTTGCATGGCCAACGACGCGTTAGAGCCACCTCCGAAAGTTGCATTAGCCTTCGATATACACGACTAGCCGTTGCCCGGGACTTGCGAGGGTACCCAAACCGATCCTCCGGCCACCAACGAACAAGGGTCTCAGGCGACTGTGGAGTGTGCTAAGGCAACTGTCCAGACAGAACAAACCACGACGCTACGCCGCCGCGTCCGCATCACCCGAGGCACCTACACGTAGCCAATTCAACGTCACGTATCGATCGAGGACCTCGGCCGCTATCACCTACTGGCTCCGAGCGGCAGGCTTGGTGCAGTGGTTCGACTCCCACTCCGACGGGCGGGATATTCCCTGGGACATCAACGGGTGCCATTCCGCATAGACCCCGAGCTACCGTCACGGGCGACGTACCACGACCACCGATGATTACCAACCAGCAGTCCGAACCATCTCTGGCGGCCCGCGCCAGCGGTGAGCCTCCGGTTATTACCGGAAGACGCCCGGAGCCCCCGTGGGTCGGTAGGGATGAGCGCCCCCCTACTGCCCCGGTAGCAACTAACCGCCAACCTACACCACCGGAGCCAGACTCCAGTACGTCCACTGCTACCACCTCGGAAGACGGAGACCGAGACCGTCACAGTCCCTACGACCGAGACTGGAGTTAGCTGGACCTCATTCGGGGACGCAAAACTACCGCGCGCTACCTAAAGCGTCCATAGTTTTGTTGAATTACCCGTTTCCAGACTCGCTACCTCCGTCAATACCATCACAATTTTACTCAACTGTTTCTTTGCATTGTACACGCTACCCCTCGCTACCTGCAATTGCACCGACCATCTTGCTTTAACTGCACCCTTCCGCTACCTGCGCTTACTCCCGCTACCGTTTTTTTTTGTTGCTATGAATACTGCGATTGTGGGTCCAAGGTTATGACCTCACCCTCTTATTAAAAATATTTTTTTATAAAAGTGTATTTTCACGTCGACTATCTTTCCCCTACGTATGGTTATCGTTCTGTTCTCCGTCGATCTGACGGATCCTGTTCCACCTCGTTTTGTCGGCCGCTTGGTTTTGATTTGTTGTTCTCGTCTGTGGTACCATAGAGATCTCTGCAGCTACGCTCCGGCAGGAGAAAATTCCGTTCCAGTAATTCACTTCCCTGCATTTTGTTTATTTTTCCCTTCGATCGACCAATTAATCACGGGAGTGGTTTTAAGCCTGGTTGGAGATTGAGATCTGAGCCCCGAAAAGGCTGGGTCTCGTGCCGGTTTTTCTGTTTCCACTCTCAAGGAATCGTTGCGCTTCGCGTGGAACCTCACCACTCCCATCCGTACATGCGTGAGGCCGTACTCAGAAGAGTCGGAAAGAATACAGCTCACAACAACTTCGCAAACGGCTCCTTGGCAGCATGTTCACGGACCTTCCCTGAAGGGAGGGGGTGATGTGATTCCTCTGTGACGTGATTTTTGGCCACGCCACCTGCGCGGAGTGTAAACGGCGAGGAGTGTCGGATTTACGACATTTGAGTCGGTGCACGTTCGCTTTATCACGGACGAGTCAACACCGGAAGTCGCTCTCTATCTCGCTCTCTTCACTATTTTTCTTCTAGCTACCTTATTCTCGGGTTTAGCAGAGTTTTATTAGTTAATTAATTAGTTGTGTGAAATTATTTAATGCTATGAAAAATATCCTTTCTGTTTTTAAATTAATGAAATGTTTACCTCTAATTTATGATTGATTGTACGATAAGTTCGATATTTCCTATTTAATCAAACGTGTATCTCTAATGGATTATTAATTGGAACATAAATTCTGAGCTTTATTGGTCGTTATTAAATGAGACGAATATCACAAAAAAATACCAAAGCAAGAGAAACACTAGTATAAAAGCATGAAGCAGTCAAGTCCATTGGGCTGTGAAAAAGCGATGAAAGGAATTATGTCTGAGGACCGAAAGGGAACAAATCTCATTTTTTCTTAAATAGCAACTTCGTTTAATGTCGAATATAAAAAAATCACAACGCAGTATTCATTCGACACATTATTCAACACATTATTACAGGTACAGTACTGGCTATACCAGAAGGCGACCTATCCTAAATGACATATGTTATCACATGAGCGAGACGAGTTACACGCGCATAAGGTGTAGAGTAATTCAAAAGATCATATATACAGGGTGTCCCATTTTAATCTTACATCCGATTTATCGCGAAAAATAGGGCTGCGATCGAAAAATGAGTCCTATAAATGTTGTAGGGTTTGAAGGGGGACGTCTGAAAAAAATTAGTTGTTCAATCGAAATTTCAAAATAGCGGCGTTAAGGAGACTGACATATTTTTTTTCAATGGAAATATGGTTTTTTTTTTTGGACCAAAAAAATTGCTAAATCGAAACTAACAACTTTTGTAGAAACATTTTTTTCGATAGAGGCCATATTTTAATGATTATTGACTTTTTTAGCATCACCCAGGATGTACCACGAGGAGGTAAAGTCTTTAACATCCCATTTGTGTGTGTATGGGTGTGTGTGCGTGTGCGTGTGCGTGTGCGTGTGCGTGTGCGTGTGCGTGTGCGTGTGCGTGTGCGTGTGCGTGTGCGTGTCCGTGTCCGTGTGCGTGTGCGTGTCCGTGTGCGTGTGCGTGTGCGTGTGCGTGTGCGTGTGCGTGTGCGTGTGCGTGGGCGTGTGCGTGTGCGTGTGCGTGTGCGTGTGCGTGTGCGTGTGCGTGTGCGTGTGCGTGTGCGTGTGCGTGTGCGTGTGCGTGTGCGTGTGCGTGTGCGTGTGCGTGTGCGTGTGCGTGTGCGTGTGCGTGTGCGTGTGCGTGTGCGTGTGCGTGTGCGTGTGCGTGTGCGTGTGCGTGTGCGTGTGCGTGTGCGTGTGCGTGTGCGTGTGCGTGTGCGTGTGCGTGTGCGTGTGCGTGTGCGTGTGCGTGTGCGTGTGCGTGTGCGTGTGCGTGTGCGTGTGCGTGTGCGTGTGCGTGTGCGTGTGCGTGTGCGTGTGCGTGTGCGTGTGCGTGTGCGTGTGCGTGTGCGTGTGCGTGTGCGTGTGCGTGTGCGTGTGCGTGTGCGTGTGCGTGTGCGTGTGCGTGTGCGTGTGCGTGTGCGTGTGCGTGTGCGTGTGCGTGTGCGTGTGCGTGTGCGTGTGCGTGTGCGTGTGCGTGTGCGTGTGCGTGTGCGTGTGCGTGTGCGTGTGCGTGTGCGTGTGCGTGTGCGTGTGCGTGTGCGTGTGCGTGTGCGTGTGCGTGTGCGTGTGCGTGTGCGTGTGCGTGTGCGTGTGCGTGTGCGTGTGCGTGTGCGTGTGCGTGTGCGTGTGCGTGTGCGTGTGCGTGTGCGTGTGCGTGTGCGTGTGCGTGTGCGTGTGCGTGTGCGTGTGCGTGTGCGTGTGCGTGTGTGCGTCCAACACTCACAAGGATTAGGTCTCTGCGGCTCGTCACTTCCGCAGTATTTTATGACTCCAAACCCTCCTTGTAAGTGTACTTTGAACTCTTCTTAAAGATGTTCAAAGATTCCACCATTCATGTTGAGACATGCCTGGACCCTCCTCTCAAAATTACCGACTGTTCGTAAGAGGACATCTCTTGGGATTGCACGGCAGGCAACGGCTATCCTGTCCCTCATATCCTCTCTTGTTGTTGGACGTTGGCGATAGACAACGTCTTTAAGGTAACCCCACAAGAAGAAATCGGGAGAGGTGAGATCAGGTGACCTTGGCGGCCAATGGACAGGTCTATCTCGACCGATCCACCTTCCCCCGAAAGTTGCGTCCAGATGGTTCCTTACAACACGAGCCCAGTGAGCGGGTGCACCGTCTTGCTGCAACCACATCTGTTGACGTGCACCCAAATCAAGATTTTCTAGCAGAATAGGCAATTCATGCTGCAGAAAATCAAGATAACGGGCACCCGTCACATTTCCCTCAAAAAAGTAGGGACCTATTATTTGGCCGTCAATAATGCCACACCAAACGTTCAAACTCCACTGATGTTGGTGATCGACCTGTCTCACCCAGTGTGGATTATGATCAGACCAATACCTGAAGTTCCATCGATTCAACTGACCCCGGTTGTTGAATGTGGATTTATCACTGAACATGACGAATCTGAAAAAGTCTGGGAATCTCTCGATTTGCCTCAACGCCCACCTACAAAACTCGACCCTTCGCAACGGATCGGGATTCAGAGTGTCTTGGTAGAATTGTAGTCGGTACGGGTGGTGCCTCGTACTCCTCAACACTCGGTGAACTGTGGACCTGGGAACTCCCAGTTGCTCGGAGATCCCTCGAACGCTCAAATGAGGATCAATCGCTATCATAGCTAAAATAGCCATGTTTCGAATCGCATATGGGCCATCGAAATCGTTATTGACATCTTGTCAACGTCTACGATGGCGAGTTATGTGACCTGCCCTCGCTCTCCGTTCCAGCATCTGAATTGTCTGCCGCGATGGGTGACGACGATGCGGATATTCGCGACGATACGAATTTGCACTTCGTAAATAATTGCCATGACATCTCCCCAAAATAAGGAGCATGTCGACAATCTCATTCGGACTGAAATCTGACATCCTTAACTTTTCGTCGGTAAACTTTTACAAATGTACCGTCCAAAACGCGTGATTCACAAAAGTCAGTTCGAAGCGGCAGTGTGAAAACTTTGTTATTTTTCATCAGTGACAATGTCCTTTGTCATCTTTGTCTATCTTGTAATTCCAAAAATACCTTATCTTCAACGAATTGTTTAGTCATAGGATGTTGAAGACTTTAACATCCTATGACTAAACAATTAAAGGATGTTAAAGACACGCACACGCACACGCACACGCACACGCACACGCACACGCACACGCACACGCACACGCACACGCACACGCACACGCACACGCACACGCACACGCACACGCACACGCACACGCACACGCACACGCACACGCACACGCACACGCACACGCACACGCACACGCACACGCACACGCACACGCACACGCACACGCACACGCACACGCACACGCACACGCACACGCACACGCACACGCACACGCACACGCACACGCACACGCACACGCACACGCACACGCACACGCACACGCACACGCACACGCACACGCACACGCACACGCACACGCACACGCACACGCACACGCACACGCACACGCACACGCACACGCACACGCACACGCACACGCACACGCACACGCACACGCACACGCACACGCACACGCACACGCACACGCACACGCACACGCACACGCACACGCACACGCACACGCACACGCACACGCACACGCACACGCACACGCACACGCACACGCACACGCACACGCACACGCACACGCACACGCACACGCACACGCACACGCACACGCACACGCACACGCACACGCACACGCACACGCACACGCACACGCACACGCACACGCACACGCACACGCACACGCACACGCACACGCACACGCACACGCACACGCACACGCACACGCACACGCACACGCACACGCACACGCACACGCACACGCACACGCACACGCACACGCACACGCACACGCACACGCACACGCACACGCACACGCACACGCACACGCACACGCACACGCACACGCACACGTACACGCACCCATACACACACAAATGGGATGTTAAAGACTTTACCTCCTCGTGGTACATCCTGGGTGATGCTAAAAAAGTAAAAAAATCATAAAAATATGGCCTCTATCGAAAAAAATGTCCCTACAAAAGTTGTTAGTTTCGGTTTAACAATTTTTTTGGTCCCAAAAAAAACCATATTTCCATTGAAAAAAAAACATGTCAGCCTTCTTAACGCCGCTATTTTGAAATTTCGATTGAACAACTAATTTTTTTCAGACGTCCCCCTTCAAACCCTACAACTTTTATAGGACTCATTTTTCGATCGGAGCCCTATTTTTCGCGATAAATCGGGTGTAAGATTAAAATGGGACACCCTGTATAACGATAAGTGATCCACTGGACACGGGACCATGAATGAACTACGAAATCCCGGCCATTAATTAATGATAATGCAAAAAACTGAATAGTAGGCGAATAGAGTATCCCATTCAATCTGAAAATTCCAATGGCCGGAAAGTATCCCTTATTTTGATTGAAGGGCGTCTAAGAGTCTGCCCCAAACTTTTTTATTAAATACACAAAACAACCAAATTCCAGGAGAGGTAGGGCATGAATGAACGATAGTAGTAGGTGGTGCACTATGGCGACCCCCACTCTTATCCCCACTCCTCGGTTCGCCAGAAGCCGAGATGTGGGTGAGAGAGTGGGGGTTGGGCTGGAGAGTGAGCGACGGGTCGTCATAGTGCACCACCTTTTTTTTTTTTTACATTTATTGAATATATATATATATATATATATATATATATATATATATATATATATATATATTTTAAATACAGTATATATGAACAATGATTATTATAAATTATGGGTATTATAGTTTATAACGGTTTTAACTATATGACTCAGATGATGGGTGAGCAACTCCGCGATGATCCTTGTTTTAGATTTAGTCGATAGTTCGTAGGAGGGCCTCTGCGCTTTTAGTCTCTGTCGTGCGTAGTCTTGAATCTTTTGACGTTTTCTGCGTATAACGCGTTGCACAGAGCTCACAGTGAAAAGCGTGGAAAATGATGTAATAGCACTGACGAGAATAGTCTTACACATTTCTGCATCACCGCGGATTTGCGAAAGCCATGACATGTAATTGTTTATGCAGTTCTGTAATATTGTCAGTTTTGTAAAGTCCTCTCGCGTAAAGCGATAGAAGGGTGCGAAACGTTGCACAGAATCTCCACTACTACTACCACTTTGTGCACTTTGAATAATCACTGCAGGTTGATTATTATACACCTCGTGCTCTAGTAGAAAATCATGTTCAACTATTCCAGTGTATATTTCCGCAGAACTGTCATCGTTGATTGCGTCCACGATGTCTTCTTCTTCTTTCTCACTTAGGCACGCCGCGATAGTAGCAAAATGTTTTTGAAGATTTTCCCAAGCGGAGCGATCCAAATATATGTAGCCGGTAATGTTGCATGTCAACTTGATCACGGGTATAAGGGACCCATTCCCACGAATATCTAGACCAAGTCGAGCAGTTCTCGTTGAAGATACGTTCAAGTCAAGTATAGTAGACAGCAGCAAATGCTGTTGCTGCTTGTTAGCAGCTTGAACGGGAATCATTTATGCGTTGTTGAATTATCAGAAGATGCGAGACCGCTGTTGTATCCACGCTGAACTCCGATCCAGTGAGAGGAGTTTATATTCACGCTTCTTTAACCTCCAAATGATTGTACTTCGTGCCGTAGTAGAACATAGGTAACTTTTGTTCACTAGCAGAGGCAATCATCTGTTGAAATAGAGCGGCGTTCTCCTCGAATGCCGTCATGAATCTTGATGGCAGGAAGCACGTAAACTCGTTATGCAGATCGACGGTAATACGCACACCCCACCTCGTTTGACTGATCTTCATTTTCGTGACAATGTACTCTTTGTCTACTTCTAGATCCGCTAATCTTTTCAACGGTAGATACGGCTCCGGCTTGTCCATTTTATTGATTGCTGATAAATCCATTATGAAGATTTTGCGTAAATCAATGTCTTGCGACGCGTAATGTCTTGAAGGACCGTTCTATGCGTGTCTTTAATTCGAGGCGTCGTCTTTGCATGGACGTGCAGAAGAAGAAGTATCTACGGCTACTGTTCAGTTACTAGTGAGGCTGCATCATATGGACACTTAGTATTTTCCTCCTCCTCCATCACCCCGAACGACATCACCTTACTGCAATGTCCGCTGCTATGAATCAAGAGATTTACCTATAGGTGGGGGGGGGGGGAGCAAATTGCTGACCCAAAGGCACGTGGAGTTTGTAAGATGATATCCCTGTAGCTATGCTGTGTCAAATGCGTTATCAGCGAAATTCCTCGCGAGAAACATAGGATGGTGTTGAAGGTTATTAAAGCGTACATTTTAAGTACATATTTTTCTGTATATACCGCAAACATTGAATAATATAACTAGCGAGAGCGTGAACAGCAACTCTGCATACATGTGTTGAACTGTTTATACGGCTGCTTGGGCTGGCCATGCTTACTGGTGTACGCGTTGTAATAATCAGATATTATTTTATCGTTGTTCGACAGATTATTTGAAAACACGCTTCTAAACCTATGAATACCAAGGCCTGTAGACATGAAATGAAGAAACATAACACAATAATGTCCGCAAAATTGTGATTCAGGGCTCTGAAGCTGAGAGGTGCTGTAGCGAAAGAGTTTACAGTTTCGTCGGAGGCGTTGGAGATGCTGAGGGACAATTGGGGGCAATCCGTAGCTATCGAAGTACCATCCGTGTCCATTTCGATCGACGTACATGGCGATCCAGTGACTTCCCGGCTGTTTGTGTCCATCTGTATAAGCTACAATAGCCGTCGGTTTCGCCCAAGCTCTCGGAATGCGATCGGCAGGGTATACACCGATAGTATGATTCTTTATGCTCTGAAGGGCCTGCAGTATTTGCAGACTGTTCATAACAAGGAGCACTAGGAGTGTTGTCGTCGTCGTCGGCGTCGTCGCTTTCTTTGCGTGGTTGTAATCCTATGTACCAAGTAGTGGTGGTCCTATACTCCCACAATGAATTTACACGATCACTATGGCAAAGCCACGTCTTAATTCTTACGGCGCAATTTAGAACACACCTATATGAGCAGTTTTTACACAATAAACTATGATGAATACACAGAGTGCTACACGCTGGTAGATGACGAAATGAGGGATCCGTTGCGTCTTCCTCTAGATTTATAATGAAGCACCCTGTCAATTGCGTTAAATAAGCGGCTTTATCACTGCCTCTTGTGAATATTCGATCAGCCTGTACGGCAATTTTCTTCAAAATACTCTCGACAGCTCGTAACGACGTTTCACCGCTGGTCCACTCTATGCCGTGATGATTATCAATCAACCATGTGTTTTGTCTCTTCACACTGGGTGGTAAACTCTTATAAGCATGGGGTGGTGACACTACCCAATGCGCACTATAGTCTGAGTTAACGGCAAAGATTGCAACTTCTTTTGGAATAAATTCATTAGACCTATCCTTCAGGCCTTGTATATCAATCACAATATTCATGATGAGCTGTGCGATCGTAACACCTCAAAGTATGAACGTAGACTGGCCGGTCAAGTTAGTTTACGTCGCAAATATATGTCAGGCATAATCTAACCGCTATAGTCTACAATTACCTGCCTCGAAGAGTCAATCTCCAATACATTGTCATATTCTGCATACACGATAGAGTTAATTGTTGAAGTTAACGCTTGGGCGAAGCGCACTTCTATTCTCACACTACCATGTCTTACTAAATTCCAATGACTGTTGCTGTTTGCCGAGAGATCGGGTGTGAGATCAAACGCAAAGTGACAATAACCGTTAGGATAATTGGAGCGTGCAATACAATTACCTTGATTGAGAAAGTGGATACCTGTGCCGGAGAACAGTGTATGGAAGGCATCAACGTAATTGTAACTAGTAAAGTCCGGCTGTAAGGGCTTTGAAGGTACCTGAACTCCGTCAGCATACAAAGAAAGATAATTAATGCCGTAATTTTGAAAGTTAAAAGGATTTAATGAGCGATCACCATTAAACGCTTTATTATCGACGAACCCTAGAATTATCCTCTTAGGCAGCTGTCCTAGTGTGACATTATCTAAAGTATCACCATGTACACCTGCATGCAATGATAGAGCCTTAACCTCCACACGCGTCAAGGGATATTTTGCTGTCGATTTAGACAGAACTCTAGCATGAGCTAGAAGCGTACTAGGGGCTATTTTAGTACGACGTACAAGGAGTGATGCTTCGATAACGCGAATACTCCAATGTTTTGAATCCCTCAAAAGACGTAAAGCGTCACTGCTGCGCACGAGGCGTAGTCGTAGCTCAACGCCGTTTAACACAAATCTCTCCTGATTGAAAATATCACAATGTAGGTGTCCTAGAAGATCAACAGACTTTTTGTTTCCGCCTAGAAATAGCCGACGATTAGTCAGACCTACATTAGCATCATCAACATCGTTCATTTTTCCAGCCGTATCGCTATACCATAATACGCTCGTTACATGAGAATCCTTAGCACCACGGCCATAATTTAAAAGTGTCTCAATGTACACTCTGTAGGCATATGCATTATTTGGAGGAGACACAAGTTTCTGATTCAAAAATACGTCAATTTGGTTGAACATTGAATGCATTAGATTGTTCCCAGGGCCTACTTTAATAGAAGGATCAGGTTTCTCGCCCGTAGATTGTATTTGGACACGCATACTTAGCATGGTATGCTCAAGATCAATGTACTCCTCACCCTGACCGGGGACCACAACCTCTATGGGTGAATCATCGGTGAGCGAGGAGATCGGTTTATAGTGCACCCACTGACTTCCCTCAATTGTAGTTTGCGTTGGTGGTAGTGAAAACAGCTCCAACTCTGACTTCAAACATTCACACGAGTGTATGTGTAAAAACGCCATTTTCTCGAAATGTAATACCTATGCAAAGATGTCGGATACAGTTCTTGGGGTCTTCTTCTTCTTTCTACTGTCGGTCTTTGTTGTTTTTCTTCTTCTGCTCACTGTTTTCTTCTTTACGGCACCAACGCGTTTTCTCGATGATCGGGTCGTCCTTCTTTTTCTCGTACCGATGCTACGCCTTCTATTACCACGAGCAGAATGAATCAAACGCCTCATTTTAGCTGCTTTATACCCCGAACCACTCATTAATGTACTTATTTTTTCCTCGGCTTTGCGTTTCAAATTTTGCCCCGATTCACGTAAACGTGTTTTAAAGGCTTCGCGTGGCTGTACACCATTATCCATTATATCGGTGGCTACATTAATTCCTGATCTGAGCGCTTCTTTACCAACAGCGCGAGCCCCCTGCTTGAGCAGAGGTATGATGCTCCGGAATAGACCTCCGAGGAAACTACCAATACCGTGACCTCGTTGATTTGGTGAGCCTATGTATATGTGACTTATACCGCCGTAGCCTGTTCGTCCACCACCGCCGCCGCCCATCTGTATGTCAAAGTAGCTCTCGTAATCCATTTAGAGGTACTTTTTGGTTAATCGAGACGCTTGAAATGTAGTGTCACCGTCAGCGTCCCACACTCGAATGGTATTGGTGCGCCAAACTCATCCCTTATATCGATAGTTATCGTTTGAAAGCTAGTACGTAAAAGAGGCACATATCGAGGGGCTGAGAAACTCTTGATTTTCATAGATCCGTAATTGTAAGTATCAGAGACTGTCAATGGCATAATACGTAGCAAAGGCGTATGTACATCTCCGGTAATATATGATTCGCAGATATCAGTATAAACGAACAACATACCGGGGATACCGTTGATTAAATTAGCTGGATATGCTGCAGTGTGCTTAGATTCTTCTTGGAGTGTTAGATCTCCAAGGTGATTAAAGCCCAAAATCTTATTCAGTAACGGAGAGAAATAAAAAGAGTGTTCAAGGTTTTTACATGTCGCGCAGATGCGCGTTACCGTCACGTATCCATTACGGCCACAGGTAAATTTTAAATGATCTGCTATGCGTGATATTTCATTAATTGTCTCGATTAACGAATCCATGCTACGATATACTCCCGATGGAACGCAAACGCGTTCTTCTTTAAAATCAATTGCTGATTTACTGTTGGGTGGTATAGCGCTGGTGATGAAGTTCATGAAATTTTGATCGCCCTCATGTGGTATATGCAAGATCGTCATGGGTATGTGCATTTCAGCTAACGAAACGGCCCACCTGCCTTACAAAGACACGTTTTGCGATAAATGTGTTGTATAGCGGGTTGTCGTGTTATCAGGGTAATATTTCATACTACTGTTACTAGGTAGAATTATGTAAAAATCGTCTTTCATCTTGATTTCTTAGTATTACCCCTCGCCTGGACGGGTAAACGCACTCTCGATAACTCAGGTTCGTAAAAAATGCCGTCAATATCCTCGTTGTGAAGATCACGTAAGATGTACACTACAGGCGTACTAGCGGTCGATACACGATGTACTTTAAATAACTCGTCACTCCAACCGCTCTCGTAACCTTTTGCAAAGGCGGCTTTTGCTTTACTGATACGCACAACATCATCTACACCATATTTAGGAGTTCTATTATGATATGGTTTCTTGTAGCGCTGCAGTAAATTAGGTCGTGCTTTTGCAGCTGTAGCATAAGTCACTGAGGCAGGAGCCATTTTTATACTACTATGGAGGGCGTGATTATAAGCCGAAACAATATTCTGCAAAACGTCTATGTAACGTTTTTCCCTCGTATGAGTGAAATAACACCACATTCTTTCTTTCAGAGTTCTGTTAAAACGCTCTACAACCGCTGATTTTATATCAGGATTTCGCGCTGTACGAAATTGTACATTTTTCTTCTTCAGAAGCGTCTGAAAGGCTGCACCTATAAATTCTTTACCCTTATCCGATTGTAGGTAAAGAGGTGATCTACCATTAGTAATTTTAGATCTTAGTATACGCTCAAAGGCCTTAGCTACCGACAGAGCTGTCTTATCAGTAAGAGGCTCGACCCATGCATATTTACTGAGAACATCTATGACAACAAGGAGATAAACATAACCATCATTGTAGGTCTTGATTGAGCGAAAATCTACGAGATCCGCTTCCCAAACGTCATCGATATTGCGGACATTGTAGAAGCGTCGAGGGAAACGATGTCTCACAGGTCTATGTTTTGTGTACGCGTCTTGAGACTCAAGCCACTGCACTGTTTTGTAATCGGTGATTTTTTTCTTACGACCCACGCGTAACAGTTTTTCAGATCCTGAAAATGAGGCCTCATGAGAGGGATCAAAGTACACTTTTTGTAATGTTTTCATTATTATTATAATTTAAGGTTAGCCCAAGTTAAACGTCTTTTTTTATTACAACCAGAACCACTTTGTACATTGCAACTGTCTTCACTACCGCTGTAGAATCTAGAATGGCTGCTTATATCACTTGGTACGTCGCTGCCGATGTTGCTGTTGCCCCGATTGTTGATTACAGTTGGATCTATCTGCAATGTCGAATTTGCTCTCGACTCCTGCCATAGGTCTTCGTTACCGATAAACTCACGAGGTGTTTGAATTGCTCTCAGGAATCGTGCAAATGCCTTACGACCTGTTGGTTTGGGCATCTTTCTTGATCGCATGGCATCGTTCACGAGATCCACAATGTTTGAATCCTTGATAGGTTTACCACTAACCGAAACAACACCTGATGAATCCCAAGAAAAATTGGAAGATGATGCCGCATGCAGCCGACGTAGTAGAAGCTTGGCTTTGTTCCGAAATTTCGCCGGAACACTCTCAATAATAACAGTCATTCAGCCCCATCGGCTGATCTCTTTTATCGTTATCCCGAGCCGATGGTTCTGTCTTCTCCACAAGAGCAAGGTGCTGCTGTGCTCGTTCGTTATCAATAAAATGAAGGTAGCGTTGTAGAACAGTCAGGTATGCCGTCCACTTTTCTCGCTCATTCTTGTAGACATTAGAATTCAAAATTTCTTTCATTTCGCTATCTAGTCTAGCTAAGACAGAAGCAACAGGATGTTCAAGTAGCGTTTGTGCTTCAGTAGCATGAGAAAACGGTTGTCGCTGATTTTGATGTTGCAATAGATTCTCCTCGGGGACGAGCACCATTTTCTTGGCGTACTCCATTATCCACGGCCTCCGATTAGCGTGGATACCAACGTCCCTAGTATTGGAGCTAGTAAGAGCGGCAAGAAACCGCCGCTCTGAACAACGAATCGCTTCTTAGTCTTCCAGCAGCCTTTTTTCGCAGCCAAACGTCGAATAGTAGGTGCGTGATGGCGTAACTTTTTTCTCTGTTCAGTCTTTAGAGGTGTATTCCCACGAAGAACGTTTAAAGCACACTCACAAATGCACCTTATCATACGCACGTCGGCTTTCCGTAATACGGCTTCACGTTGCTCCTTGTTTAGATACTGAAGAGCATGCAATATTGCAATATGCTTCTTGCGGAGCGGTGATCCGTTACACTTCATTACAAATGCCGAACTGATAATGATATGACGGGTGTGCTACTTTTATCTTTTTTTCCGTGGTACGTACATAAGGTGATGTGTATCGTCTGGAAAAATGTTGGTTCGAAATCTACAATTATCAGGCGTTGATTGTTTTAAATCCAATAATAGGTAACCTGTTTTAAATCCAATAATGAGGTTTAGGTGTGGCATCATGATAAGCCTCCTGTAAAAAGCGAGGATTTTCCGGGTATACCTGCCGCGCAAGATGCTGTATTTGAGCTCGGTCACGCGGATTTTTGAACACTACTATATAATTAGCGTTTAGCAAAATATCTCGTTGCCCGTGTCTCTGATGAAATAAATTTTGCGTTATAAATATAACACTCAGGTTTTTATGATGACTGCCTTTGGTGAAAAGATCGACAACATTATTATTTGATGCTTCACGCATTAGATCATCGATAATTATAAGTTTAGCACGTGGATCACCAGCATAATCTGACGCTTGTGGCAGACCTTCACGAAAATCTATCGACGTTCCGTATTCTGTATAAGCAGACTGCCACTCTGAATAATAAAAAATAATTCTCTCGAACGGCTCGCTGCTCATAAGTGAGATATTCTTTAGAAACTTCTTTACAAAAAATGTTTTACCACAGCCCATAGGCCCGCAAATCATCGAGGTCCAGGGATGTTTCCACCGCGTGTCCATTTGAGCGAATGAATAAATATGCCTTGATGATACCTACAATAAAGATAATAAACGAGGGAAGAGGTGTGACGCATAACATTATTATTATTATTTTATTTAACGAGAATATTCTTTTACAATATCTTATATTTTTGTAGTTCATGTAAAATTAGCTGATGTAACCGTAAGGAAGCGAGCTGTATAAACCGTTGGGTCTTCGCTTAACACTCGAGGGCATGCACGACTTCGTTTCAGAACGTGTGACAACCTGATGAAACGCTGTCCGTCGAATCGCGTTATAACGCAGTACAATAGGATCCTCTTTTACACCTGTTATAAAGGAGCGTACTGATTTGTAATTTATGAGAGCACTGTTTGCAAAATCGAGTGTTATACCTTTTACCTTGCAAACTTCGTTTTCCACGCCGTTCGGGGTAATTACTATAAAACCATAAAATTTTGGACCGCCCGAAACGAACGATTTTATGTAACTACCCTCACCGTAAGAACTGAGCTCGACTGTTAAATCACCGAGAAGCTGTCCTGTCGGTGGCTCGTATTCTGTCGGGTCTTTCCGCGTAACGTAAATGACCGAATCAGTATCGCAATACAGAGCACGGCGGCCTAGCTGCTCGAGGTAGCTATAAAGCTTTAACCGCGCCTGAGCTGTGGTGTACGCTGCTATCACGGCGTTTGCTATACTAGACGGTACCACGGCCTCATCGGTTTTCGTATAATTTACATAAAGTATTTTATTATTTACAGGTAATATACCGGTAATTTCGTACTCGGGACTATTTAACAATTCCATGAGTTTTTTACGCGTTGACACTATCTCAGTCTGTGGTAGATTTTCCCTTTGTCCGAATTTTCCCCAAAAAGAGTTAAGGCATAATTTTGCTACAGATCGCAATCCAGGGTTTTTTGTTATATTCTCGCGATTAAGTTTTATACCCTCAGCACTCTCAAAAGATGCAATGTAGCGATCTTTAGCCTGCTCATCCTCCAGGCAGTTTTCAGGCCAGCCGCTGGCCTCTTGCTTAATCGAAAGGAAAGTATTTATATAATCAACAAAAAGTCCACCCTCCCTGGTATCTCTATCATACTGTGTTATTTCATACTGCCAAAGTTCATCCACACGTATTATTGTGTATCCACACGAAACGGCTTTTCGAAGCTCGTCGACCACCCATGTACCTTCAAACATACGCTCAGCCGCATTCTCGTGTGTGCACTCTTCTTTATTCATTATCTCACAACAGCTACGACACAAGCTAAATAGTAAACGTTGATGCATTCGCACGGGTAACACAGGATGATAGAGATTTCGCGGCGCCAATACGGTACATTTAACAAGACCTTCAACACGCGCTAGGTCGGTATTTATCAGCACCTGTCAACTGCACGCATTCATCCCTACATATATACGCGGATGACCCATAGGATATTTGCCGTACTTGCATATATAAGGATACAGAGAGCAAACATCAACATATCGTATTTGCTCACCGTCCTTTACATCATAGAGTGTGACCATGTTTCCGTACGACCCCCGAAAAAAGCGTCGCGTGGATTGAGAGGTTCTATGCTAGCTAGAGGGTGATCACGCACAAAAGCACTCATCTCGGGGTTCTCTTTAGCATACGATCATATTGGCACTCCCATATTTCTGTCAGTACGTAGCCTCTAGCACGGATTCTATAGACACAGCATTAGTTCTCTCAAGACGTTCGTTCATCGATATATCATCTTTATCACGCTTATAGTCTCTATCACCAATGAAACAGTCGGGGCAACCGTGCCAGTAGCGAACCGTGAAATTGTAATACATGCGCCTCGTCGTCGGCGCTTTCGTAATAACCATCTACCAGTAGATTTTGAGGTAGTTTGAATTCGCGCGATCGTCCTGCGTGAATAATACCGTTGTCCTAGAACTCGTTTCATCCACACGAGCCAGGAGACCGCTTTTTTCGATTGGTTGTGAGCCCACCGATAGCCCCCGTTTGGTATAACGCCGATTGTGTTACTTCAAAAAGTTTTTACGGAAAATCTGGAAACAAGCTGATGCTATTGCTGTGCTCTCACTGAATGGGCAAACCCTACCACTTTTCATGAACATGTCTCGAAAACCATACACGCTGTCTTAGTATTGTAACATCGTTCTTGCAGTAACTTACAATCTCTTCGAAAAATTAAACACGTAATTGGCTGCTTTGAGGTCGTTGTACCATGTGGAAAACCGTTCGCGCTCGGCACTG
>OZ019974.1:30182156-30225420 GCA_963970395.1 Ephialtes manifestator | reverse complement strand
CTGACACTGCACATTCCAATACGTCTCGCGTTCTATAATATTAAAATGATATTTTATTCGCTTCTTCGTTTTTCAAAGAAGTCGTCTAAGAGCGCTCGCTGATTACTACTCAAGACATAGGTAATATTTTCGCTGCATTGCTGTACGTTATCTTAGCGTATAGTCTTACAGGCAGCGCGTGGCCGGTAGCTCGCTGTTTACTACTCAAGACGTATGTAATATTATCGCTGCATTGTTGTGCGTTATCTTTGCGTATAGTCCTTACAGGCAGCGCGTGGCACTGTAACAACTATATTGTCCTCGCGAGAAGATGTTTGCTGATGCAGCATGTAATAACATGATGCCTCAACTGAGCTGCAGCATCCTCATCTGTCAGTGTTCTTCTCGCCATCGGAGCCTCCGCATCAAATAAAAACTCGGGGTTGGTTGTGGAAAATTGTAGTGGAAATGTGTAAAGTGAGAAGAAATTTTTAGAAAAACAATTTTTTTTTTTCAATTCTTTGAAAATAGCGGTAATTGTTTTTGGTTTTTTCGCAAATTTCTTTTTTTGTTAAAATCAAAATGTATCCGCGGGCTTCCGACAAGTTCATGGGCGAAATGTTTATTTGTCGCTCTCTGTACATTGAGCAGAACGGTGTGATTCATCTGCGCCTCCGCCAAATTGGAGGACCGCTTATAATTCTTTAACCGTATTTTTGTACAATTTGTATATTGCGCGAGAGGCTCGCCCATTTAACATGGGTGACCTCTGTAACAAAAGTATGTGCGTCGTCGCCCGGAATGGGTACGCCAAGCGCGGCGAGATAAAGTGTGGGATTCGGAGAACGGATACTCCGATATTTTATTCGTCGATACTGGTGATCGTGAGTACGTTGAGCTGCGGCATATTTACCCACCCTGTGCCGTTGATAACGATGATGGCCGTTCTACAGATTCCTGTCGAATTGGCCAACATCGAAACCGACAGCCTCACAGTTGTGGAAATAATACGTGCGGCATGCAACGACCGCACTATAATGGCGTCTGTGCACTCGTATGATCCCGTGACGGTATCTCTGTTAACCGACGAGCTGGTGGACGTTGCCGAGAACGTCGTTGCGAGCCTTTTCGGTGGAAATATAGGCGCAATTCTCAACGATCTGATTGGCAATCACTTCGACGAGCTCGCCGGTGAACTTGTTGATACCCGGATACCCGAGCTACCCGGATACCTAGATACCCGAACTATCCGGATTACTCGAACTGTTCGGACTACCCGAATTGGCCGGATACTCGATCTATTCGAACTATTCGGATTGTCCGGATACTCGAACTATTCGGACTATCCGGATACTCGAACTATCCGAATAATTACAAAATTCATGTAAATGACCTTTAGATGAACATCGGAGGTAGGAAACAGTGGTAAAAAATGAATACACAGGAAAAAGCACATACATACATTACACATAATTTCATTAGAATTATTAATTTGAACTAACGGTGTCTATGTATAGTGTATCAAGAGCCGTCTCTGTGCGTAAACAGTTTTCAAATCACGCGTACCGTCCGGCCGCGCGACAGATTCAGAGGGAATCAATGAGAATTTTGAACCTTTCTGGATGGGTAAAAAATCTGAAAAAATCGAGCATATCGAAAGTGCTCAAAAGATTAAGTTTGAATAATAATAATTCGAAAATCTGATAACAAATTTATGAAAAAAAATTGTTTAACAATCAGCGGTCAACATTTTTTTTTTTCATATTATAATGATCCGTCAATTTTTCTCAATAACTTTGAATTTGGTTTTCCTTCAGAATTTTAAGTAATTTTACAAAACCGTATTTTAATATTTTTTCAAATTTGAAAAGTGTGTGAAGTCACGAATTTTGAATACATGTCTGTCATAAATCCATCCATCACCTCCAAGAAGTGTCCGGACAACTGACCAAGTAGATTCGCAACTACAGCTCAAGTATCTGAAAAAATGAAATTTAAAAAAATGACCTAAAATTCTGAAAAAATTCATACGTATTGAGAAAAATTGACGGAACATTTTCAGACAAAAAAAATTAGGTTGGCGGCTGATTTGTTAAACTTTTTTCTTCCATCTATTTGTTAATAATATTTTGTAATTATTATTATGCAAAATCAATCTATGCAGCACCTTGAATCCGTCTAATTTTTCAGATTTTTATGTCATTGAGAAGTGTTCGAAATTCTCTTAGAATCCCACGTTTAGCTGGACTGTACCGAGGCGACTACCTTTAATTGCTAATAATGAATTTCTCATTTGTCACTCGTAAACTTTTTAAAGGAGGATTTTATTATGTAGTTTGAAATTTCACTCATTAAAAAAAAATGTTTTCTCCCGGTGGTCTACACGCACATAATATGTTGTAAGACCGTGATTTTATCGTTTTCATTTTTCCACTTGGAGTTAAGACGCTGTCGTTTCTCCTCCTGACTGTTGCTTGGTTTTGTTATCAGTCGCGGGAGAGCGCGAGAGTGAGAAAACGAGTGAGAGGGAGAGAGAGAGAGAGAAATATGTAAATCGTTTGACCGCATCGTCCTTTAGTCACAACACCTGAGCGCCGCAAACTTCTACCGCCCCCTAATTCCTGCCGGCACACTCCGAAAGCCACCGCGAAGCGCCTCATTACTTTGTGTAGTTTCTGAGACGACGCCTACGCGTTCTCGCGAAAAAAGTTTTGCTCGAGATTTGTTTCGAGTGAGATAATTTGATTTCGTTATCAAAATGCCACGATTGAGAAGCTCCGTGTGGGAACACTGTGATCGTTCGGCGGATGGTTTGGAAGCCACGTACAAGCTCTGCAACGAAGTATTCCGCATAAAAGGATCTACTTCTTCGCTCCACAGGCATTTGTGCATCGTTCATGATGTTGGGAACGATGGAAACGATTTTGTCGTCCCTCCAAAGCGCAGGTACGTTTTATTGTAATTATATTCTCTAACTCGTACAAAAATACATGAAAATTCTTCATTTTAAAGTGTTCTTTTGGGTAAATATATGCGTTTGAAAAATAGTACAAATATTAAAAGTCTAATAAGAAAATCATTAAAAAATTGTCTCACTTTGGGACATTTTTTCAATTTTTACGAGCTTAAAAAAATTAGAAAAGTCAGAAAAATCGGAATAATATGGTCCCACTTTGTGACTAAAAATTAGGAGCAGACATTTTAAAAAATTATTTTTCTTCCTCGTACAGGAATTTTTCTTTTTATGACAAGTTGTCATGAAAACAAACTTTTTTTTTAACTTACCGTTGTCACTGACAACAGTTTGCTCATAAAAAAAATTCTTTACGTTCACTGTAGAAGTACATGTTGGTTTTATTTTTATTTTTAATTGGACAGATGTATAATTTCCGTTGACGATGTTAACATCATGGAAGTCAATTCACGGAACGGGATGGACGTTGACTCGGTAGACGAAGCTCAATATTCCGCTCGAAATAGTAAGTTTCCAATCATTTTCAGAGCTGTATATCTTGCATAAAAAATATTAGCTCATACGCGCGCCTCGCACACTTATCGACTTGATGTTATAGAGAATGTCACAAGGCGGAACGCTATATCTTAATTTCTGAATTATTAACAAAATTGTAATGCCGACATTTTTTTACGATTTCGTAAAATTAGAAAACACTGTCTGCCCGAAAAATAGAAAATTCTGACAGAAAAATTCGGAAAATGTTTTTTTTTTTAAATCTGCAAGTTAATAATATTAGCCCATACGCGCGCCCTTCCGAAATAACTTTAATAAACCTTCAACCCTAGCACGCCCGAGAACTGTCAAAATATAATAGCACGACTGAAATTGCTCGACAACCAATCAGAGAACGAATAGCCCGACAATAATACTTATATCGAAAATGCGAGATATTTTACTCACTGATATTTTGAAGAGGAATTATCGAATAATTTAAGGAAATAAAATAACTATGCTATATATTAGGTTACAAATATTTATATAATAAATTAATCGGGCTTCTAATTCTCTTTTTGTTACACCAGCACATATGTCACCTCCCGCGTGCAGTAACGAGCAATTGGGCGTGGCGAGTAACATCGACAATACGTCGACAACCGACACCGACAACGTAAGTGGAGGCCCATCAGACAGCTCTGCCGCAAGTCACCGCATATCGAGGACAACGGGATACCGTGGCCGTGTACGATCTGTGGCAGGCGGCGCTCATCCTGATCGTCCGTGCAATCGCAATCGAGCTGAAGTGATCACGCAGGCTCTCACGAAGCTGATAATTTTGAATACGCTGCCAATCTCATTCGCGAGCAGCACCGGATTTCGCCAATTTATGGAGGTATTGGAGCCAAATTTTCAAGTGCCGTGTGGAAATACCGTGAAGAGTAGGTTGGCCTTTACATACGACCGTGTAGCCGCGAATATTGCTGCACAATTGTCAGCTGTATCGGACGTAGCGTGGACGTCAGACTGCTGGTCCTCAAGGTCCCAAGTATCGTACATGTCGATAACGGCCCATTTTCTGGACGCGAACTGGGTGTCGAAGAGCTATACGCTAGCTACCGCGCCGATGAGCGAGCGGCATACGTCTGAGAATATAACAGCCAAGCTTCACGAAATCATGGAGTTGTGGAATTTGGACGGCAAGGTGTCCGCAGTCGTCACGGATAATGCGGCGAATGTGAAAAATGCTGTACGCGATCTTGGCACGGTGATCGTCAACAGTGGTGTGACCTGCGCAGCTCACACCCTTCAATTATGCGTGACGAAGGCTCTAAAGATCGCAGATGTTGCAAAGATCTGCGAAAAAGCCTCGAGAGTCGTTGGCCATTTTCGGCACTCCAATATTGCTACTTCGGGATTGGAGCGGAAGCAGGAGCAACTGGGTCTACCCAAATTAAAGCTCATTCAGAGCTGCGCTACACGGTGGGACAGCACATTCCACATGATTAGCAGGCTTATCGAAAATAGGAATCCGGTGACAAACGTTTTGTCAGACCGAGCTATAACGAACCCTGCAGTAGCCGCGCTTTTGCAGATAATAGAGAGCAAGTACGCAATGATGGAAAATCTGCTGAAGGTATTGAAACCCATGCAGCTAGCCACTACGGTATTGTGTAGTGAGTCACACGCTCCTACCTCGATGGTCCGCCCAATCGTGTACATGTTACACGATAACCATTTCAAAGTTTCGAAAGATGACGACGAACTGATGAAGAAGGTGAAGGAAACTCTTCGAGAGGAATTGTCGACGCGGTTTTCTTTAGAATACGATCCATGTATCGGTGTTACTGCGCGGCATATAGCGAATTTCATTGACTCTCGATACAAGGACTTACTCACGGAAAATCCGGAAGCGCGTGAGGACATCCGGTCGTATGTAAGGGGTTGCTTTTCTGACTCTCCGGTGGAGTAAGACGAACCGGAAAACCATGCGAGTGCAATGGATTTTCTTTTCCAAGTAGCGCCGAAGCGAAAGAGTGGGGAAGCTCAATACGAGATGTACCTGTCCGAGCCCCAGATTAGCCATAATATGGACCCATTTGAATGGTGGGCAACGAGAGAGCAGCGCTATCCTGCACTTGCCAAACTAGCTAGGAGATATTTATGTATTCCTGCTACGTCCGTCAGTTCGGAGCGAGTATTTTCGACAGCTGGGAACGTCCTAACCGCAAAACGCAATTGTTTGCTTCCGGAGAATGTGAATCTTCTCGTATTTCTCCATCAGAATCGTCATTTGATTTAGCGTCGCTGAAAATATCAAGCATACGGAAGGTGCTCAAAAGATTGATTTTGCGTAATAATAATTCCAATAAAGTATTAATAAATTTATTTAAGAAAAACTAGTTTAACAAATTATCCGAAAACCTAACTTTTTTGTGATAAAAATAATTTATTATTTTTTCTTAATACGTATGAATTTTTTCGTGATTTTGGAATTTGTTGAAAATTCAATGCAATATTCAACTAATAAAAAACAACGAAAAAATTATGAAAAAATGAATCGGTATTAAGAAGAATTAACAAGTTATTTTTACCACAAAAAAAAGTTAGGTTGCCGGGTAATTTGTTACACAAGTTTTTTTTTTAAATAATTTGCTAATAACTTTTTGGAATTATTATAGCGCAAAATCAATCTTTCAAACACCTTGCTCGACGGAGCCGAAAACCTCGTCCTCACCCACATAGAAAAATATATATGTAACATATATGTTAAATATATATCGCCAAAAAGTTCTATATGCTGCATATATTCTGCGTATATGTATGCAAAAATCTATTCAAAATATATGTGATATATGTATGGAATATATGTAAAATATATTTCATATACGTTTAGCGCCAAAAAGTTCTATATGTCGAATATATCGTGGATATATTTCTATTTCCATGTGGGCAGTGTCAGCACCTCCTCGCGCCGAAAGTACCTGAGTCTCGCGGACAGCGGTACAGCCTCTTTGCCGTTGCCCTAACAACTACGATTCCTCGCCGAAGTGAATCTCTGTGGTCTATTACAAAAGTAAAAACAGGTAGACACTTTGGGCGTATGAAACACAACTCGGAGTGCAATTAACGAATAAAGATAATACGAGAAATTATTATGATTTTTTTTGTATAGTGCGAAGGAAATAATTTATTTATATTTTTTGTAAGCTCCCACTTTTTTTTATAGCAAATCGATTGCATCGCCACTTGGTCTGACTTCGCGCGCGGACGTATAATATTTAAATAATTACGTAGATAATAAGTTTTCGAGACGTAAAACACGTGTGTATATATATAGAGGGAGAGAGACGAGAAGATTCCGATGCGCTATATAGATAGATAACATGTCAATCAACATAAAAATATAAAATAAAAATATTTTTCGAATTGCAAAGGTCTATTTTTAATTAAACGGAAAAAGACGAATCGTATCCCTGGTTTAAATATTATAACCGGCTTCCCTTTTTATTAGGAGGGGAAGGGGTTAGTGAAAAGACGTAATAAAAATAAAATAATTATAAGAAAAATAACCAAACTCGATTTAATGATAATACAAAAAGCTCAAAAAAAACAAAAGGAAAACTCGATACACTAACTCTAAATGGGCGCCAGCTACGTGACGTGTAGCACCGTTGGGG
Source organism: Ephialtes manifestator (assembly GCA_963970395.1). Classification (NCBI taxonomy): domain Eukaryota; kingdom Metazoa; phylum Arthropoda; class Insecta; order Hymenoptera; family Ichneumonidae; genus Ephialtes; species Ephialtes manifestator. The sequence goes on along the minus strand of OZ019974.1, from coordinate 30,218,310 downwards.
GGGGGGGGGGGGGGGGGGGGGGGGTACGGCGTAGGACAGTGGAAAAATTTCAGAGTCCGGAGGACGTCGAAAATTTTCTAAGTCCGGCCGACGTCGAAAAATTTCAGAGTCCGAGAGGAGCCGAAATTTTTCTAAGTCCGACTCTGTCGAAAATTTTCTAAGTCCTCAAGACTGTCGAAAATTTTCTAAGTCCGGGCGACGTCGAAAAATTTCAGAGTCCGAGAGGAGTCGAAATTTTTCTAAGTCCGACTCTGTCGAAAATTTTCTAAGTCCCAAGACTGTCGAAAATTTTCTAAGTCCGGGCGACGTCGAAAAATTTCAGAGTCCAGCACGGTCGGGTGGGGGAAATGGCGGGGGTTACCGGTGGCAGGGACTCTGGGTGTCCAGGGGGGGAAATATGCAAATTACCGGGGACAAAAAAAGATTAATAACCAAACTGTGGCCAAATGGGGAAAAATTAATAACAAAACTATGGCAAAATAGGGAAAAATTAATAACAAAAATATGGCAAAAAGTGGGGTAACTCGGCTAGCCAAAAGAGAGACGATTTCAGGGGGAAGGGTTCCCGAACTCGATGGCTTCTTAATTATTACCTCGGTATGGCTGAAAGGGGGGGGGGGGGGTGGCATGGGAATATTCGCTAATGGGGCAAAAATATAAATAAAATCGGAAAGAAAATTAATGTTAACTATCGCCGAGATAGTCGCGATCACCACCACACTACCTCGCACGCAGAAAATACAAAATAATCGCTACTCAAATCTAATGAAAACGTGCCGGTCTCCACGGGGTGGCAGCCGGTTGACTCGATATAAAACTGAAAACTACAAACTCTAATGACTTAAAAAATACAGGGCAAAAAGGGGGAAAAAGGGGTCTTACAACAAATAAAAGTTACTCACGCTAATTATCACACACACTCACACAATCCTAGTCCCGTGGACAACTCCCACGAGGACTCACAAACTTTGCTATAATATCTCAAGGGAGGACACGGCGACGGCGAAGCTCGAAGTGATAATCAACTGTCATCCTTCTTCTTCCTCGATGTTTTCGGAGACCCTCGTCGATCCTCGGGACTCGTCGGCTCCCGAGCACTACGGAGCTTCGACATCGATCAACGGATCGAGTGTGGCTGGTCAGTGGCGCTCGAGCAGTGCAGTGGCGAGGCAGCGTAGCACAGCTGGCTGGAGTGATTGCCGCGGGCCGTTTGAGTGCCGCTGGCGATCCTAGTAGTGCGAGTACACCCACGCAGTTGGGCGGCTAACTCCAACTTATGTCCACACGCGTGTGGAGGCTACTCGTGTGGTGCGGGGTGTACTCATCAGCTGGCTCGGATGCTGTCCGGGGTCAGATGGTTTTTCCAGCCCACACTCTCCCCACGTCACTCTGTCTAAGCTGCCGTAGCCTCTTATCTCGTCGTTGAGGGCCTCCATGGTCTTCGGGGGGCTATTACTCATTTCACATTCATACTAGGGATGGGAAGGGGGGTAAAGGGGGGAATTTCTACACAAAATATTCCTGTAAACTAAATCCAAAAATACTGCTCTAAAATACTAAAACAAAATATAAGCGGAGTGTGATGGCCTTCGAGCCAGCCTGCGGGGTGGAGCTGATACAAAATCTACCGTGTTACAAACTCCCCCCCGCTTAAACGAAAGTTATTCCTCGAAAACTTGAGCATTCACACATCACTCCGGGGGGGTGGGGGGTTTGATAGGGAACGCAAGGGGTACGCAAAATGGGGTTAGAGGGGGGGGAATATAATATTGGGTCAGGTCTGGGGGCTAGGGTTTGCGAAAAAAGGAACGGGGGTGGCTGTAAAACCCAAAAGGGGCTCTTCACCAGGGGTTGGGTCTCCTTAGACCAAAAGGGCTGTGGCCGGGGCGATCAAAAAGACTAGGGACGAAGTGAGGGGTGGTTATTGATAAGGGACGGGTCTCTCTGGACCAAAAGGGCTGCACCTGGGGACTTCCTGGGTTCCAGGGACTCCGGGGGTGGGTTCTGGGCCCTGGTTGGAATCCTGGTGGTGTGGGGAAGGAAGGGTAAAAAGGCCGAAGGGGTTGTTGGGGTCCTGTTGGTCCCGAGATCCTCTCAGGCCAACTTCTGGGTCTTGGTGGGCTGGGTTGGTGGCGAAACCTTGACTCCTCGTGACGATAAGGGGAGTGGTTCAGCGAAGGGGGTCGTTGCGGTAAAAAGGGTGGCTTTAAAAATTTCCGGAGGGCCGGGACTTCCGGGCACGGGGCAGGGCATGGCACGGGATACGCCATCAGTGGGGAAATTTTGGCCGTTGGGGCAAAGGGTCGAGAGTTTGGGGGCCTGGGAGGCGGGGGTGACCTCGAGTGGTGTGCTGCCGGGCTATGGGATTTCGGGGGATCTCGCTCATTCTCAAAGGGCTCAAAAAAACTAGAATGGTCGCTGCTGCTTCGGCAAGCGGTCGTTCTCACAAGACACGAACCAGTGCCTTTGCGGGACCTCCCATGGTTCCTGCTGGTCTCTTGACCAGGTCCAGGGAAGCCCCTCCGGCTACTCTCAGAAGACGCCGGGGCACTGGAACGGCTTACTCGATAAAGGGGGGTTGGCGTGACGGGAGGGGCTGAAAGTTCTACTAAAGGGGTGGTTTGGGTGACGGGAGGGGCGGAAAGATCTACTAACGGGGTGGTTTGGGTCTTACCACCTTCTGAGGAGGTACGGGGTTCGGTAGGGGCAATTCTCGAATAGTACGGAAGGCTCGGGAGGGGGTCATTTCCTATCAGGGTGGGCTCTAAATGAAGTTCGGGACTTGGAGGACTCAACCTTTCTTGTGGGTCTTGGGGTGGGGACTTTATATTCGGGGACTGACTCGATCTTCCTAACGCCGCAGCTTTTAGCTTTTTGGCGGTCTGAATTCGGAAAATTCTCGCGCACTTGGCGAGCAATTTTCCTCCTTCCTCAAAACTCTTTCCAAATGCTCGGGACACTAACTTTTGGGCTTGATCGAGGGGCCTCTTCTTTCGAACGGTACAGGGGCGTGGGGGAACACTCGAAGTTGGGGAGGGGGGTTCTTCAATAGGGGTGTGGGTTGGCTGGGGTGGTCTTGGGGCAGACTCCGGGATGGTTTGCTCTATACTCAGCTCGAAGGGAGGTACTTCCGGTGCTGAGGTAATTTCGGGGTCATATGCGGGGGAGGGCTCAAACGACACTGGCCGGGGGTATGGGGCCATGTTCCTCAAAAGGCGGGCATACTCGGAACCGTTAAGGGAATTGTCCAGGTTACGCATAGCAGCGTACGTCGTAAAGGGCTTTTCATCCCCGCGCTCGTCGGCTGCAGGGTCCCAGGGGATGGAAAATTCGGGGTACAGGACACGGACTTTGTGTCGCCAATAACGATCACCTAACTCATCTAGGGAACCGGTGGTACTGAGACCGGCCTCGTCGCACAGCCGTAGGAGGTCGCAGAGGTTCTCGATGGCTGTAACATCTCTCCTGAGCTGTGCAACTCCTTCGCAGATAACAGGGCTGACCAGGGGGGTTGGTGTCAAGGGTGGGGGTAAGTTGGAAGGGGTGGACCACGTACCAGTGACATTAGCCATGCTAGCACTGTCCATGGTCAAATTTAACAAAGGGAAAAAAAGAAAATGCTCGAACTCAAGAAAAAGGTACGGGGGCAGGGCTTAAGGGTCGGAAAAGAAATCGAAATAATACACGGAATCGGGTAAAAGGGGCACTCAATAAAAAAAACAAAAATCCAAAAAAATAGAAAAATCCAAAAAAAAATAGAAAAAAACCAAACGGGTCTGAAACTAAAAAAAAACAAAAACTCAAAATCGAAAATCTTATTAGCGGGGTCAGATTACCAGAAGGGAGGAAAAAAAAAAAAATAGTACCAAAAATAATCACAAAGGAGCTCGAAGGGCGAAAGCACGGTTGTGGGGGTGGCGTATAATCACGCAAAAGGGAGGTTAGGTTTGGGCAAAAAAAAAAAAAAAAACTCGAATCCCCAAGGCCGATAACGGATGAGGAGGAAAAAAAACAAAAATGAGACAAAATAAAATGAAGAAAATCGAATAATAATGATAATAAGACGGGCTTGGCTATGAAAACGAATAAGATAACAAAAAAAAAACTAAATACCAAAAAAAAAACCCACGGGTAAGAGGGCGGCGCAATCTTACGCAAAAGGGAAAAAAAAACTAACCAAAAAAAAAAAAAAAAAAAAAAAAAAATCAATCGGGGGAGGAAAAAAAAAGAAACAAGAATAGAAAAGAAAAATAAAATACCAAAAATATTATGAGGGGGCAATGGGGGGAGGGTACCGAGGTGAGCACTAAAAAAAACTGATAAATTTCGGGCGCGATTTAGGGAAATGCGGGCGAAATTCTTCGGGCCCCACGTTGGGCGCCAATTTATAACCGGCTTCCCTTTTTATTAGGAGGGGAAGGGGTTAGTGAAAAGACGTAATAAAAATAAAATAATTATAAGAAAAATAACCAAACTCGATTTAATGATAATACAAAAAGCTCAAAAAAAAACAAAAGGAAAACTCGATACACTAACTCTAAATGGGCGCCAGCTACGTGACGTGTAGCACCGTTGGGGGGGGGGGGGGGGGGGTACGGCGTAGGACAGTGGAAAAATTTCAGAGTCCGGAGGACGTCGAAAATTTTCTAAGTCCGGCCGACGTCGAAAAATTTCAGAGTCCGAGAGGAGCCGAAATTTTTCTAAGTCCGACTCTGTCGAAAATTTTCTAAGTCCTCAAGACTGTCGAAAATTTTCTAAGTCCGGGCGACGTCGAAAAATTTCAGAGTCCGAGAGGAGTCGAAATTTTTCTAAGTCCGACTCTGTCGAAAATTTTCTAAGTCCCAAGACTGTCGAAAATTTTCTAAGTCCGGGCGACGTCGAAAAATTTCAGAGTCCAGCACGGTCGGGTGGGGGAAATGGCGGGGGTTACCGGTGGCAGGGACTCTGGGTGTCCAGGGGGGGAAATATGCAAATTACCGGGGACAAAAAAAGATTAATAACCAAACTGTGGCCAAATGGGGAAAAATTAATAACAAAACTATGGCAAAATAGGGAAAAATTAATAACAAAAATATGGCAAAAAGTGGGGTAACTCGGCTAGCCAAAAGAGAGACGATTTCAGGGGGAAGGGTTCCCGAACTCGATGGCTTCTTAATTATTACCTCGGTATGGCTGAAAGGGGGGGGGGGGTGGCATGGGAATATTCGCTAATGGGGCAAAAATATAAATAAAATCGGAAAGAAAATTAATGTTAACTATCGCCGAGATAGTCGCGATCACCACCACACTACCTCGCACGCAGAAAATACAAAATAATCGCTACTCAAATCTAATGAAAACGTGCCGGTCTCCACGGGGTGGCAGCCGGTTGACTCGATATAAAACTGAAAACTACAAACTCTAATGACTTAAAAAATACAGGGCAAAAAGGGGGAAAAAGGGGTCTTACAACAAATAAAAGTTACTCACGCTAATTATCACACACACTCACACAATCCTAGTCCCGTGGACAACTCCCACGAGGACTCACAAACTTTGCTATAATATCTCAAGGGAGGACACGGCGACGGCGAAGCTCGAAGTGATAATCAACTGTCATCCTTCTTCTTCCTCGATGTTTTCGGAGACCCTCGTCGATCCTCGGGACTCGTCGGCTCCCGAGCACTACGGAGCTTCGACATCGATCAACGGATCGAGTGTGGCTGGTCAGTGGCGCTCGAGCAGTGCAGTGGCGAGGCAGCGTAGCACAGCTGGCTGGAGTGATTGCCGCGGGCCGTTTGAGTGCCGCTGGCGATCCTAGTAGTGCGAGTACACCCACGCAGTTGGGCGGCTAACTCCAACTTATGTCCACACGCGTGTGGAGGCTACTCGTGTGGTGCGGGGTGTACTCATCAGCTGGCTCGGATGCTGTCCGGGGTCAGATGGTTTTTCCAGCCCACACTCTCCCCACGTCACTCTGTCTAAGCTGCCGTAGCCTCTTATCTCGTCCTTGAGGGCCTCCATGGTCTTCGGGGGGCTATTACTCATTTCACATTCATACTAGGGATGGGAAGGGGGGTAAAGGGGGGAATTTCTACACAAAATATTCCTGTAAACTAAATCCAAAAATACTGCTCTAAAATACTAAAACAAAATATAAGCGGAGTGTGATGGCCTTCGAGCCAGCCTGCGGGGTGGAGCTGATACAAAATCTACCGTGTTACAATATCTACCAATGAACTATTGCCAGATTTTTTAGGTATCCGGATGGTTCGAAACGTTCGGGTATTTCGATAGTTCGAAACGTTCGGGTATTTGGATAGTTCGGATAGTTCGAGTACTCGGATAGTTCGAGTACTCGGATAGTTCGAACCGTTCGGGTTCTCGAATAGTTCGAGCCGTTCGGGTACTCGGATAGTTTGAGTAGTTCGAATATCCGGATTTGAGGTATCAAACTCGACTACCCGGATATCCGAACATGTGAGAGCCCTAATGGTGAGTAAAAAATAGAATGAATAAATTAATAGAAAATTTTTTAAATGTATTTTCAATAGATGTAAAAAAAAAAAAAAAGGTGCACTCTGACGACCCGTCGCTCGCTCTCCAGCCCAACCCCCACTCTCTCACCCACACCTCGGCTTCTGGCGAACCGAGGAGTGGGGGAAAAGGAGTGGGGGTAGGAGTGGGGATAGGAGTGGGGGTCGCCATAGTGCACCACCTACTACTAACGATGGACCCTCCGTTATCTAAATCTCATTTCTTACATTCTTACAAGTGAATATTCCACCTTATGGCAAGTCGAGGAATCTCCATTGGCAACATCACATTGATCGACATATTACATTGGCCAATGGATATTACTCGAGTCCTATAACATTCGAGCACTATTCTAAAATTTCCCTCATTTACATTAATATCAATCTTTGACATTCTCTCTCTCTCTTTCTTTAAATTAACACCGCGAGTATACAGAGATTCAACTGTGTGGCAGCGCAACCACTTTCTAAATTACTTGAACATAACAAAATCAGTCCTTTATCACTAAACTGACGGGTTATACTCATCTGATGAAAAAAAAAAACGAGAGAGAAACAATATAAAAACCCAATAAAGAGTTTATTCGCGTACACGCACTATGTCTGTTGGTTCTAGACTCCACGATCCTTTTTTCTTAACTTTTGGCCAATTGCACGATAAGGCTGCGGCGTAAATTGGGATGTACTCACAGCCGGGTTGAATTTTGAAGAAATTTCTGGTGAGGAGTACTTATCTCGAATGCTTTTTCGATTCAGTTGTTCATATCCTCGCGTGATATGTCTGACGCGCTCTAAGCGCCAGTATTCAGGCGTTAAAAAGGCGAACCCAAGATGGCGGTTTCGGATGTGCTACTCCAGTAGGCGAGCTCCTCAAATGGTGGATTTGGGCCTTTCGTGTGAATAGGCATTTTTTACGTCGAGTCCAGTATGGGAATGAGCCCAGTATGGCAATAAGCCCAGTATGGCAATAAGCCGAGTTGCGCCGTTACCCTATAAAGATTCGGAAATACAGATGAAAGGATAATGGACGATGTGGCCTCGTGGCTCGCAGCTCACATTCGCTTCGTTTAACATGTTTTCTTTTTCTTTGTTTCTTAATATGAGACGCTTACCTGAGTTACTTCAGAATACACTTTTTACTAGACGGACACTCCTCGAAAGGTACGGCCTATTAAGGCAGGCTATATCCCCGAAACTAAGACGCAGGAAATGCTCGAGCAAGAGATGTCAAGTGCATGGCAGGAGAGTCGGTGCGCGACTGGGAAGAGGGACGCGTCTAGTCGAATCAAAATGACCGTTAGCTACTACCCGAATGATATATGAAGAGTCGCGTGATTTCGGAGAGCGCCGATTGGGTATAGGTGTAGCAGCACCTCAGGCGCGCTTCGAGGTTGACCACGAAGATGTCGCCAGGGGTGCGACTAAACGCGAGACCACGGGAGGCTTGTTACATAGTGTTAGTTTATTTTTATATTCTTTCTCGACCATATTGTTCCCTTATCGTCGGAGTCTCACCCCATCAGCCAACTACCACCGAGGGACTGACACTCCGCCTACGAACCGCTACTTAACGCCCACGCACTCTTCGCTCACGCATGTCACTCTCTATCGCTCAGTACGTTTCTGTTTGCCCTCTACGACGAGGGAAAACCAAGTATTTTGGATATTATTGAAGTTTTGGATATTTAATACGTTTTCTCGATACTCCCATTTTGGATTTGTGGAACTCTGTTCATCAGCGTCGCAGGCGGACACCGAACACCCGCGTCCGTGGATTATGGATGCCAAGGGAGCGCGCTGGAAAATGGGCCAAGAAATTACCGTGCCACCCACCTCCCTACGACTTCCCAGCCCGGCGCTGAACCATCCCCTGGAGACCGGAATGTCGCGCTCCGGCCACCGCGGCGCCCCACTAAAAAAAGGTCTAGGAGCAGCGAAAGAAGAGTTAATTGCAGTGTTGCGCCTTTGAGTTGTGGGTCCAATATCGCTGAAGCATCGAGGCCACGATTTCCGGCGTGAGGGGTCCCGCACTCTTCCAACGTGGCCACCGGACCCGAGGGGAAGGCACCCGCGCTCCAGTATTAATTCGCTGCCTGAAGAGATTGAAGGGGAACAAGGATAGAGACGAAATGCGTCTACAGGACACTACGGGAGGCACGCCATTCAATTTGAATTGCGCGTCAAGCGCGAAACTCGCAACGCACCCGCGAAGCTCAGCATCAACGCCGGCCTAACCACCGAGCGCGTGCGTTAGCGGTAGCCGGCAAGTGGGCGGAGTGGGGATCATATCGACCGACGGCCCGCAACGACGTTTAGTCAGGACTTCCGCGTGAACACCGAGTGCGAAAACATCGATCCCGATCCGAGACCACCATGTGCCATCGCCATACGAGAGACAACGAGATTCCGGTGAGACTCAGCCCTCCTATTTATTCCCGTCAGTCCAGGGTTCTTTTGACAGGGTTATTCGTCCTCGTTAGTAAGTTTGCTTTGAGTTTTCTTATATTTTTCGTTTTGATATTCAATTAGGGTACTCTAACAAATGGCGCGAGTTTCCCGGCCACTCGGCAATGTGCTGGGCATAAAGAGACCTCGACAGATAATTGGTTGCTTAACTTTTCTTTATTCTTTTACCAAATCATGATTCGGTAAATCATGATCAATCAATTTATCAAAATAAAACTTTTATCAAAATAAAAAGTTTTGGATTGTTGCATTGAAGTGATTAGTTGTGTTTTTGATATTGCCGTTACCGGGTTAATAAGTTTTAGTATCTACGCTTCTTGTGGTTACGGTTAATTAATCGTGCGGTTAATTAATCTGCTATAATTTATCAATGAGCTTAGTCTCCTGTATATTTTATATTTGCGTTGTAACGAGTGATTATTTCACTTCGTATGTTAAGTTTCGTAACTCTCTATTCGCCTGCCGGTGCGATGTTCGCGGAAGGTCGCGAGGTACGTCGGGATGTTTACATTCCGCGCGTATTGTTCGGATTAGCGCTACCTTCCCTCATTATGCGTTACTATCTTTCTTCGAGGCGTCCGAACATTCCGAGAATCTCTATTTGATTGTACCTGATTCATTGAACCTGTTCTTAACAGGATTGATCTGTCTCTCCCTTCCTTCAGTTAATTGACGGTCAATCTTTAGAGAATAATTGGTATTAACAATAATATGGTACTTCGTTTTTGGGAAATCAGGAATATCGGAATGTCTATTTCGACAAGTTCCTGACGGACAACGGTATCGATCGTAGGACAACGGTCACCCACAAACTAGAGCAGAACGGGGTAGCGAAAAGGAGAAATCGAACGTTAATGGACATGACAAGGTGTTTATTAGCGCAATCCTCGCTGCCATCGTCGTTCTGGGGTGAAGCGTTGAACACAGCGAATTATATTCGAAACCGTTGCCCATCAAGGAGTCTCGAAATAGACATAGCGCGAGACGTAAAATTTGTGGGACTACCGAACACATCAACGGAGATCGAGGAACTTGAAGAGGGTGCAACGGAGGAAAGTCCATCACGTACCGAGATGGTCGTACCATTCCGCAGTGCCGAAGACGTAGCTCCTGAAGAGGCGAACGAGCAAGAAGATCAATTTCTAGACGGGCACGACGAAATAGAAGACTCTGTTAACCAGTTACTGCCAAATCAAGAGATACCACGAAGATGTCGAGGAAGGCCGAGAATCGTGAGGACTGGTCAGAGGGGAAGACCTCGAAAAGAGTTTCACGTGGCTGAAATCGTCGATGAAGATGAAGAGATCTCGTGTCTTGCCGAAATACCGCTCCAGTCGGCTGTAAATGGACCGCACGCTGAAGAATGGCTTCAAGCAATGGACCTGGAGATAAAATCAATCATGAAAAATGATACTTGGACCATCGTGAATAGACCTACAGAAAATAATGTAATCGGCAGTCGCGTTGTGCTCAGGAATAAGTACAGACACGATGGTACTCTGGATCGGAGGAAGGCTAGAATCGTGGCCAAGGGTTTTACGCAGCAGCCGGGTGTAGATTTCATCGAGACGTTCGCACCCGTGGCACGCTGAAGAATGGCTTCAAGCAATGGACCTGGAGATAAAATCAATCATGAAAAATGATACTTGGACCATCGTGAATAGACCTACAGAAAATAATGTAATCGGCAGTCGCGTTGTGCTCAGGAATAAGTACAGACACGATGGTACTCTGGATCGGAGGAAGGCTAGAATCGTGGCCAAGGGTTTTACGCAGCACCCGGGTGTAGATTTCATCGAGACGTCGATTAGAGAATCGAGCCTAGTCGTGCCACGAACGATTGTCGCGCTGGCAGCTGAAAACGACATGCGTTTAAGACAGTACGATATCACGACAGCATATTTAAACGGCGATCTTAAGGAAAAAATATGCATGGAAATTCCGAAATACACGACCGACGTTTTGAAGAGAATCTCATCAAGGGAAACCGTTAAAAGTGACCTCGGAAAGAAAGCTGCAGCAATGCTGCGCGAAATCGAAAAAAGCGATAAGGTCTGTTTACTGAGAAAATCTCTGTATGGCCTTAAGCAAGCTGGACGTTGCTGGAATGAAAAACTCAATCGGGAAATCGTCAAGTTTGGAGCCAAGAAGTCGGATGCGGATCCTTGCGTCTACGTCAAAGGTACAGGAAGAAATTTACTTATAATAGTAATATATGTCGACGACATTATTGTCTCTTCTCAAAATGAAGAGGAGATTAAGAAATTCGGCCGGTACATCTCGAGCATATTCGAAGTAAAGGATCTCGGAACAGTTACGTACTGTCTCGGAATGGAATTCACTCAACAGAAGAGCGGAATATCCATTTGCCAGTCTGGTTACGTACGAGACATCCTTAATCGCTTCGGTATGTCCGATTCAAAACCCGTGTCAACGCCGATGGAACCCGGTATTAAGATGGAGAAGAACGAAGAGGAACCGAACGAAAATCAAGAAGAACTGCCCTATCGTGAACTTATTGGGTCGCTCATGTACTTGGCCGTATGTACTCGTCCCGACATTGCGTTCACAGTTAGTTATCTTGGTCAGTTCAACTGCTGCTACAACAAAAGCCACGGGAATGCGGCGAAACACGTTCTACGTTATCTTCAAGGTACTAGGAACTTGGGACTAAAGTATCAGAAGACAGGAAAGTCTCTAGAAGGTTTTGTTGATGCGGATTGAGCAAACTGTAATATCGACAGGAGATCGTATACCGGGTACTCGTTTATGCTCGGTGGATGTCCTATCACGTGGGAGTCTAGAAAGCAGAAGACTGTGGCACTTTCCTCCACGGAAGCTGAATATATGGCGCTTTCGGAAGCATCGCGGGAGGCCGCATTTAAAGGGTCTTCTGATATGCCTGGGATTTGGAAGTATTGCCCGAGTCAGAATTCACTGCGATAATAATGGCGCACGAAAGTTAGCGGAAAATCCAGTGTTCCATGGTCATAGCAAACATATTGACATCAGGCACCACTACGTTCGTGAAGTCCTAGAGAGAGGGGAGCTGACGATCGAGTACACCCCAACTGAAGAAATGACGGCAGACATTTTAACTAAGGCATTGTCCAAACAAAAGCATATTAAGTGTGCAGAACTCCTCGGTCTGATTAACGTCGCGATCACACATAAAACCCATCCTTGAATCGAGGGGGAGTATTGAACTTTAAATATTTTATATTCTTTTCGCTTCTGTGGATGATGTGATCGGATGCATCTTCTAGCTGATAAAAGAAGCACGTTTCTAGACGTTATTATTCTCTGTCCCTGTTTTGTCTTATGTTCAGTCTTCGAGAAACCACGTTCATGTGAACATGTATTGAATCTTATATTCCTCATTAACATTAATAAATAGTTGTTAAACATAATTCGAGTCCTCCAATTACTGCCTACGTTACAACGAAAAATTATCATAATATTATATTTAAATTTGAAACTATTTTATTTATTTATTGTTTTTAAATGCGGACATTAAGGCCGATTTTTTATTGACACAAAATAATTAAGGGTGTTGAATTTTTTATTTATTTAATAATTATCTTTTTTTCACTTACTGCAGCTTTGTTTAGTTAAGGGCAGGGTAAAGTATTTAAATTTTTTTTTACCATTTTTTTTAAATTTTTTTAAATGAATGCCTAATGTCTCAAGAATATTGTGTAAAAATTTCAAGTCGATCGGAGTAAAATTGACGAAGCTATGAGTATTTGAGCGTCTATTGCTCCAGGCGGGTCTTATACCTGGGCGGCAGCTGCGCGGCGCGCTATTGTATTTTTCGACCCCGAATAAATTTATTGATAAACGGGCCTGTTCCGGTCCCGTTATATATATTCGAGGTATGGTGTATATAAGTATGCACATTAGTCTATACATCAGTTGACCGCTGTATGCCGTGCTGAGCAGTAGCAAGTCACACTAAAAGTTTGAGTCCGTTTTCGTTCGTATTCGTACCTCGAAAAATGCCTCGAAAAATAAGCAGAGAAGATCGTAAGGGTGGTATTGGACAATTGTCCCGACCAAAAAAAAAAGCGCCTCCTCAAAAGCGTAAAAACGACGAACCGGTAGCTAGTAGCGCGTCAGCGAAAAAAATGAAAAATAAACCCGCTGTGGTGGTAGAAGACATCCAAAAACATTATCGAATGATAGATTTCGTTCTTGTTTTTTCGTCAATTGCTACTGTCGTTAAATGTGTGAAGTGTGATGGAAAAGTAATATTCCAAACATGCAAAAAAGAAGGTCTTGGTTTCAACATCAAGGTGACATGTGAAAAGTGTAAACAGCCTCACTACATCCCATCAAGTGAAAGAATAGTCAGTGGTGTATACGATGTCAATTATCGGTTTGCTTTCGTAATGCGAGTGTTGGGCTTAGGTTTAGCCGGATGTAATAAGTTCTGCGGACTAATGGATTTGGCGAGTGCTTTCTTATCGAAACCAGCCTATAATTTATATATGAAAAAACATTGTGAAGCTATACAAAATGTGGCCAAGAAGTTCTTCGCATCGGCTGCACAAGAAGAGAAAAAAGCAATGTCTGACGCAAATAATGTAGAAGAAACGTCAGAATTGACTGTATCAGGCGACGGCACTTGGAAAAAAAGAGGATTCTCTTCGTTATTTGGCGTTGCTTCTCTAATTGGATATTGTACTGGAAAGGTACTTGACATTTTTGTAAAAAGCAGTTACTGCCACGGTTGTGAGACTTGGAAAAACAAATTGGATTCTGCCGAATACGAAGCGTGGTACGAAGAGCATGTGGATAGCGGTGATTGCAAAGCTAACCATGAGGGACCCTCTGGAATCTCTCCAAAGTCAGTCGGTGGCACCTCAACAGTTGTCGAAATTGCAGCTAATGTAGCTGCATGTATTTTCAATGAAGGTTGTTTCGCTTTGTTGGCCTTTATGGAAGAAATGCAAATCAGTACAGGGCCAAGTTCTCACGAATGGGCCCGACAAGTTGACGATTTGCGAATTAGTAGTGCAGAGAAGCAAGCGGCGCACGACAGTAAAGAACAAAGAGTTTTGCGTAGCCAAACGCAAAAAGATGCTCTCGATTATCTTGATGGAAGTCGTTTACTCTACGGACCTGGCATCGACGACTTTCAGTGAGTATAAGAAAATTATCGAGTTTTATTTTGAATTTCTAAAAATTCAAAGATAATTGAAAACTCTGAAAAAATTCATACGTATACAGAAAAATGAACGAATCAGGAAAAAAAAATTAGATTGCGGGGAAATTTGTTGTCTATATATATATTTTTTTTTTCATCATTTTGTTAATAACATTTTAGAATTATTATTATGCAAAATTAATCTTTTGAGTACCGTTAATATGCATGAATTTTCTCAGATTTTTATGCAATCGAGAAGTGTTCTCAAACTTATGTGCAATGAGCGCTAAGCGACCAAACTCTTCTGCGTTTTTCAAACCGTTTTTCTGAGACTTGTCATTTTTGAAGTCCGTGAGCACGATTACTCAAAATCTACTGGACCAATCGCTTTGAAATTTTGCACAGTACTTCTTCACATAATTTACCAGGTATTGTCGAGAGCTTTTTTGTTTTTTTTAATAATTACTAATTTTTCAACAACAAATTACCCGATTTTTTAAAGCGAAAATCGGGTTTTTGACTTCCAAGTGCTACGAAAAATCGAAAAATCGAAAAAAAAAACCTCCCGTCATTACCTCAAAAAACATCTCCTTTAACAAATGCATTTTGATTTTTTTGTTTCAGATGATTTTGTTGCGAGTTATGATGCTCACCGCAAACCACCTTTTTTTCGCGGCGGCTCCGGGGATTAATTTTCATTCGCTCAATTTTGAAAATTTTTCAATGAAAATTTGGGAAAATGTTGTTGAAATGTTACTTTATTATATGTAAATTTTTCAATAAACGAACACTATCCGTTACGCCAAAAAAAAATCTTAAAAACATGCCTTTTTTTCGCCGAATTAACTTTACCCTGCCCTTAAGTATGATCTCCGAACCTTCAAAATCTTAGATATAAAGCCGAAAAATTGCCGATTTCTGCGATATGCCTGTTTTTTAATGATTTTTTTCTATAGATAAAAAAATTAATTACGTACTTGTAAATAAATTTTTATCTGTTTACCATTTTTAAAAACAATTAGTGAAACGCGATATAAACGATGCGATGACAGTGTGATGTCTCCAATGCAACAAGTAACATTTAGATCATATTTGAATTCGCGCGAATAACGGGGCATGCGCTATGATAGTTTGATGCGTATTGCATGCGCAGCGTGTTACTGCCGGGAAATTGACTTCTGCTACACTCAAGCAGTATAACCTCTAATTGACGTTTCTATTTTTTGTTCATACTATGCTATTAGCTTAATTCCATTGGCCGTTTGCTGTTTTTATTAAATTAACAGTGTTTAAAACAGAATCAACAATCGAGAATTGAATGTTTCAACACTGGATAAATTGTCAGTGATGTTGTCAATAAAAGAGATCATCCCAGTGTTATTCACAGGTTTTTAAAAATATTATGCATTCATTTACTTATTTTTTTGTTATTAAAAAATTACATTTATTTGTAAAATGATTACTAATATTGTGAAATCTGACTTGCAAATAATATTTTTATTTTGTTTATCAAAGGTACTAAGATTCCCCAAAGGTAAAAGCAGCGCAAAAATTTTTTTTGGATCATAAACTTTAGATGCCATTTGCCGAAACTTGGTTTTCAACCAATTCTGCGCGTGATTCAGACCAAACTGCTAGGCAGATTGGACTGGTTGACGTCTCATTTTCTTCTTCATAAAACGATACACCGGCTAACCGGAGCAAATGTTAATAAAAGGTAATAGTTTTTAAGTGACATAATTTATAACAAATAAATTTTATGCTATTTTCTAAGTCATTGATTATATATGCCGGTGTATCTTTTTGTAAAGAAGAAAATGAGACGTCAACTAGCCCAATCTGCCTAGCAGTTTGGTCTGAATCACGCGCAGAGTGGAAAACCTAAGATCTTTGCTTAAGTTAATACTGAAAGGCATAGTCAGACAACAGTAAAAAACCTAAGATCTTTGCTTAAGTTAATACTGAAAGGCAAGTCAGACAACAGTAAAAAATCCTTTCATCGAGTACCAACAACATAGTTCACTGACTATTTTTATATGCAAGAGAATTTGGATGATATTGACTTTTCAAATTCAATTTTTTTTACCTGTCTCCCTCCCCTTAAGTCACATTTTGCGATCAAAAAGGGCACGCTGGCAGCGATCACCACCAGCTCCGAAGCGCCAAACGCACGGATCCATGGACAACCAGATCGAGACTAGTGGTGCCATCTCTGGGACCAGTCGCGAGCCAAGCGCCACGTATAATTTACCGACGGCGGTGCCAACGCCACAACCAGCAACGCCGCTCAATTCAAAAGGGCAATTAGACGAAATATGGCTCACGCCTACAAGCGGAAACTTCGCAAAATCTGGACGTGGCTGCCCTACCACAGGAGAATCACTAATCAGACAACGCAGCAACTCCTCATGTTCGGTCCTAGACATGTAGAAACGGAAGAGAGAAGAGTCCAAGAACGAGTGCACGCAAAACCAAGAAAAGCCGCAGAAGAAGTCCAACACAAATGCATCACCACAAGACAAGGATTCAACCCGGGAGGATGTCTCGTCACGAGACGAGCCCCCTTCCGGACCCCTTTTTAATGCCGAGGACCCGATAACCATGCTACTGTGGCTGGTCACAGAAGTCAACGACTGGCGGAAAGATAGTAAGCGTGAGATGCAATTATTGCGAATCGAACTCGAAGAGACCAGCAAATTGTACTCAGCAGAGCTTTCAAAACTCAAGGAAAACTCAGCAAGGATTGATAACGCACTTGAAGAGCTCAAAAAAAGCACGGCGCAGAGGCTCAACAGCTTAGAAGAGAAAGTAAACAAATTACAACGCCAAGCGAGCTCGAAAGAATCGGATTTTGAATCGAGAATTAAAGTGTTAGAGGCCAACAGATCCATAGATTATAACACAGAATTTTCAGAGCTTCCGAACGAGAAGTATAAAAGATTCGAAAATCTGATTGATTAAATCGAGCACGACGAGAGACAGCAGAAAAGAAACAACATCATAATAAACGGTCTAAATGTGAGAAGCAGAAATGTGGGGGACGAAGTCAACCGCTTCTTAGATCAGGAACTCGGTGTGACAAACGCAGTCGCCGAAGCCTGGCCGGTCGGAAAAGGGCGAAGTCTCATCATCGCTAAGCTAGTGTGCTGGGAGGCCAAGCTCGATGTAATGCTCCGAAAAAGAAATCTGGGCAAAAGAGAATCTTCATCAACAACGACCTCACCTTCAAGGAGAGAGAGATCCAAAGAAATCTCCGTAAACTAGGCGAAGAAGAGCAAGAAAAAGGGAAGAAGATCAAAGTCTTGCAAAAGAAGATTGAAATTGACGGTAAATGGTACCAGTGGAGCGAAAAAAGCAACGGCATCGAAGAATCAAAACCAGCTCGCGCGCCATTCAGAGCTCCGGTGCCCACACGTACGGAATATGATCTCAACATCTCTCAACAATCTTCAACATCCGTGCAAGTTGTATCAGCAAACAGGACCCAGCAAAAAAACTCTACAGGGACCAAGGCCTCTCAATAATCTACTGGAACGTACACGGTTTGAAGAATTTGGAACTGAACGCCGAATGTGTAGCCGCCGACGTAATATGTGTATACGAGACCTGGGAAACGGCACCACGTAATATTCTTTACGCGCATCTACAAGATTACAACAGCGTATGGACAAACGCCAAAAGGGACAACAGCCGAGGTCGTGCCAGCGGAGGGCTGCTAACGTTAACAAAGAAACAAATGCCAGCTCCAACGACCGAAATATAATTACTGGATCTGTATATTTCAAACCAGCGCTACCCACGGCTCTAGAACTTCTCGAAACAGTCATGAGCGAAATACACTGTAAGTTTGAAAACGACCTAATAGTAATTGGTGGGGATTTTAACGTTAGAATAGGAGAAAGTAACGAAATCCCAGAGGAACTTACCGAAGAAACTTGTGTAACGTATCCTTAGATAAAACAAAAAATGCTAAAGACGCAACGCTAGTAGAATTTATGGAATATAGCGCATGTACAGTATTAAACGGTAGAACTATTAAAGATTCTCCAGCGCAGTTTACCTTCTGTAATAAAATCGGAAACAGTGTCATCGACCAAGTGTGGGTAAAGACGTCGTGCCTCGATCAAATAATAGATTTCGAAATTAGACACCAAGTCTCTTTCTCGGATCATTTCCCGGTACATTTACAGATACAATCAAATATCGGTGTAGGTAGCCCAACTAAAACCCTCTCGGAGGAAACAACTAAATTCAAAACATTACACTGGAAAGCCGAGGGAGCGGAACAATTTAAAGAAAATTTGGTCAACAGCATAGAATCAAGTCAAAATTTCGCAAATGCTTCGGCAGACCAACAATACGCAATATTACATAATGCAATCCTTAACTCAGCCAATGAAACTGGTATGCTAGTGCAAAAATCCCAGAAAAAATCCAAAGTATCAAAGCATAAAAAATGGTTCGACAAAGACTGCTTAAACGCCAAAGAAGAAGCAAAAAGTGCGTTAAAAGAGTGCACGCGCGAAAAATTCGAAGCAAACACAAAAAACATCTACCTCGAACGTAAAAACGAATTTAAGTCCATATTAGAGCAAAAAAAGAAAGCGTATGATCAAAATATTAGGGATATGTTTACAAATGTTAAAAACCCGTCAGAATTCTGGTCGACCGTCAAAATGTGCAAGTACAAGCCGTCAGTTGCCGCCGCGCTACCCGCGGAGGTTTGGGAAAAATTTTAAGCGAATATATATCCAAAACGACTGTGTGACACAAACAGATATTTTGGAATTAAACATCCTTTTCTCGATAATGATATAACTCTCGCAGAACTGGTCAACTGCATAAACAAAAGTAAATCAGGCAAAGCTCCCGGAGCTGACCTGATCTCGAATGAATTTATCAAGGCTCTTCCCCGAACTGGGTAAATTTCACCTTACGTTTATTCAATAAAATTCTGGACTCCGAGTCTACACCCTCGAGTTGGTTAGAGGTTATCCTCATAATGTTACACAAGAAAGGCGAAAAAAGTGACCCAAACAACTACAGAGGCATCGCCCTAGTGAATGCCTTCACAAAGCTATTCACACAAGTTCTAAGGAACCGGTTAATGACGTGGGTGGAAGCCGTAGGCATTCTACCAGAAAGCCAAACAGGTTTCAGAGCACCGAAAGGATGCTTAGACAATTTGTTCGTATTACAAGCCACCGTACAACTGCAATTAAGACTCTCAGGGCGTACCGCATTCGCGCTGGTGATTGATTTTAAAAGAGCCTTTGACTCTGTAGATCATAATATGCTGTGGGAAAAATTACTGAAACAGGGTATCAGTGCAAAATACATTCGAATCCTGAAACAGCTGTACGGGGCAGCAACTCTGCGAGTCAGAACGGGCAGCACATTCTCAAGCAGTGTAGAAGTTACAGAGGGTGTGTTACAGTCTTAAGCCCGCTCCTCTTTATACTCTTCCTGGCGGACCTTGAGACCTTTTTTAGAACTAGGGAGCACACAGGGCTGAATATCGACGGGTGAAATGACGTGTTAATGTTCATGTACGCGGACGATCTAATCATTTTCGCGGACTCGCCGATAGATCTAAAACGAAAATTGAAATGCCTTGAGGAATACTGCACCAAAAATAACCTAACAGTCAACACGACAAAAACGGTAATTCTGCCCTTCAAAACGGACGGAAATCTACTGCATTTGAACAAACATAACTTCTGTTACGGGGCGAAAAGTATCGAAATAACCAGCTCGTGCGTGTATCTTGGAGTCACGCTCGCGTCTTCATCTCTGGGGCTGCAAGCAGCAAAGTCGGCGATGGCAAAAGCCAGGATCGCTTCCGGCACGGTCCTAACGATATTGGCATGTGCAAAATCCGATTCATGGATTAGCATGTTAAGATTATTTGAGAGCTTAATAACTGCCACACTGCTGTATGGAGCCCCGGTCTGGGGCCTAAGGTATCTGGAGATTTTAGAGAGCGCACAGTTAGACTTCTTTAAAAAGCTGCTTCATCTGCCAAAAAACACACCAAACTACGCGCTTAGATGGGAAATAGGGATTATCAACACAGAACACAAAGTCATGCTGCTGACCTGGAACTGGCTGATTAAGGTGCTCCGTATGCCAGACTATCGTTACCCTAAAATATGTTTTAATAGAATGCACTACCTTGCCTCACTCCCAAATTGAAACCCCACGCTAAACTGGTGTCGTCAGATTCGAGATTTCCTCAACAAAGTCGGATTTGAAGAACTATGGGGGAACCCTGATCCTGACTTATGAGAGGCAAAAACAACAGACGTTTTTAATAAATATGCGACAATAATAAAAGATGCCGACCTGAACGACTGCTTAAACTCAAGTGAACTTCAATTTTCTTTACCATGAGCTCGCAACGAGAGCGCAAAGTATTTAACTAAACGTTGCGAAATGTCAAAAATCTGTACTATGGCTCAGCTCAGACTAGCAAGCTATCACGCCTTCCGCCTAAAGATAGATAGATCGATATACAAAATAGACGCTAAGCAAACCTATACTATGCGACCTGCGAGAAGAGGAATCATCGATGACTCACATAATACTAAACTGCCCAATATACGAAACATTTAGACAACACCACATAAAAAGTAGCCGCCCACTAAACACCACAGAAGATCTATAACAGCTGTTAAACGACAACGATCTCCTAACAATAAACCGTATTTATAGCTCTATCAGAAATGCGTTGAGACTAAGGTCCTTTATCCTAAGCGAATAATCAGCTATGTTGTAAGAAATTTAGTTCTAAGAAAATGCCCAATATGGAAAATAGTATTGTACCCCTTGCTATAAGGTCCTTGTACCTTCAGAAGCAATAAACACTACTACTACTACTACTTCTACTTTATTTCCAAACATTGAATTAGAAACAGAAGTAATGAAGTGTTTAATATTTTTTGATAATTCAATGAATATATTCGCTCAGTTCAGAGTTTTCACTTCACGCTTACACACCAGTAAATGTTTTGATTTGATGTGAAAAGTGATAGACATGTGATTGCATCATTTAGGATCGAAAAAAGTGATTGTATTATGTGATGGTTTTTAGGTTTTTATAAATTCAGTTATTCTTTTTTATTTATACGTTCATGATTAGCCATCAATAAATTATTCTATCCCATCCTAACCTCATAATTTCATGTAGCAAAATAGACTTTTTTAATGAGACTATTTTATTTATACTGAATCACTAATGAGTAAAAGAACGGTTCTGTTATTCCTACATGTGATCATTTTTGGCATACGTCCAGCTGTAAACCTCCCAATTCCACACGGGAGTAGGTTGTGACGTATTTTTCGTGAGCATAATCGGTAACAAATAAAATCAAATTTTATTCGGGAACTGCATCACGATACAGTCACCTTCGGCCGTCCACTCTCGTTCGCGCATCCGCAAACCCGGTGCGCGCCAGTTAATTTTTGTTTCACCGGTATTAACTAACCGGTATGCCCGAGGAATCGAGTTGATCAGGCTCGATTCCCATAAAATCGAAAGCCCGCAGCAAAAGCTAACGATCGAGAACAAATTCAGAGAAAGCGGTAGCTTAGTTAATTTTTGGGCTCGCGTAAAATTAACAAACGCAACTGGATGCGCTTGCGAGAGCGAACGGTTGCGGAAATGCACGGCCGCTTAGACTGCTAGGTCATGGTAGAGAGGGTCGAGGTTTGGCCCAGTAAATAGCTTTTAAATTATTTTTTTTCGAGATCTCAAATAACGAGAACAAACTTCAATATTCTTTAAACAAAAGTTCGAGAGCTAATACAATAAATTGTATTATTCAATTAATGCGAGAGCCAGCGTGAAGCATCGAAATCGTTAACGGTAACAGAGAGTTGCAACGCAACGCGCTCGTATCCACAATTCAACGGTAACTGCACGAATATTCGATGTCATGAGAACTTTAATCGTAGCGATCGGCGCATTCGATTGAATAATTAATTAAACGAAAACGACTCACCAGAATTATTCCAAATAAATCCGAGGTCCGGTATCAAGCATCCCATAGGAAACTCAAAAAACCAGGAGTGCACTATTGCACTACACTGAACGGGTACTTTGGTTTTATTCACTTGAATAAAACTCACGAGAACGAGAACATACGCGATACACTATACACTAAGTATTATCCGAAGTACGAGAACAGCGCGATAACGCGCGCGCGAGCGACAGAAAAATTGTCAACACGGGAGCTCTATTTAGACTCGAGGCACCTCGGCGATGTCTCGAGAAAGACTGATTGTCTCCAGCAATCATCGAAATCTCGGCATAATAATTACTAATCCCCCCCAAAATCCCTTACTCGAGAACTACTGCCCTCTCCCTCGAATCACCTCGTAACTATATCGGGAACGCAAATCATGCCGGTAACATTTTCGAAATCTATACAATCGCCTCCCTTAATGCTTCACGCGAGAACGGGCCTACTTAGCACATTTATGCACTACACTGCAACAGGATGCTCCATCCTTTACCACCAACCAACAAAACTCCACCCGTTCTCTAGCGCAATACATTATGTCAATAGGGCTTCGGATTTATACCGGTCTACAACTAATCGCAAGACTCGTTCGGTGACTCTTGTCTGCCGGGCTGCTCGTTTCTTTGAGCTCTCATCCTCGCGACAGATTTGAGTGCACCGATCTACCGAAACTTTACAACAACAATAACAAAACCTAAGAATTATAATTCTTAGCTAAATCGAGACCGTACATTCGAGGGAAAGCAGCTCGAAAATGCTGAAAAATAGCAAGTAACGATAACACAAGCCCTTGTGATCGTGATTTCCAAAAAATCACGTCACAAGGTCTACACAAGAAGTGTGCACCGACAAACTGTACACAGTGAAAACTTTACACACCATTAAATCTGCACCGAACACCTTGCACCGACAAATTGTACCCATTGACAGATCTACACAAGAGTTGAGCACTGATTAACTGAACACGAGGATAACTTGGCACTTAATAACTCTGCACCGAAAACTGTTCACCGAAAACTTGACACGACGACAGAACTACGCAAAATGTATGCACCGAATATCTGAACACGTCGGGAGCTCTACACGAAACAACTCTGCACCGAAAACTGTTCACCGAAAGCTTGACACGACGACAGAACTGCGCAAAATGTATACACCGAATATCTGTACACGTCGGGAGCTCTACACCGAACAACTCTGCACCGAAAACTGTTCACCGAAAGCTTGACACGACGACAGAACTGCGCAAAATGTATGCACCGATATCTGTACACGCCGGGATCTCTACACCGAACAACTCTGCACCGAAAACTGTACACCGTGCAATTGTACAGACTGCACACCAAACAGCTGTACACGACGAAATGTCGATACTAAAAACTCAACACCGCGAATTGTCGACACTAAAAACTCTACACGCCGAAAAGTCGACACTAAGAAACTGTACACCGAAAACTTGGCACTGAATAATAATGGTATTTTTTTTCAAAAGTCCTTTCTCTTTGTTCCTTCAGGTTTTCTTGTTCTTGCTTTGGATATAAAAAAGTCTACTGTATTGATATTGATTGCAAAAAGTTATTCGGAATTAACGATTGCTGACACTCAAACGCTAACGTGGCTGTACTTATAGACCAAAATCAGTAGCACACGGAGAAAACACTTAATTGCCACAGCGAATATATTATCCACAATTGCCACAACCAGTATATTATACAATGAAAAATGAACCGGCAAACCAAAATTCTTAAAAAGCTCACAGATATACGCAAGATGAGGCCTTCTGAAGTAAGTATTTTTTTTTATCCATTGATTTAGTAGTAATGTTTTATACATTTTTTTCCAAATCACCACTTACGTCTCTGGAATTTAACTAAATAATATTTAGTGAAATTCCGATGAAATAGGCGATTGTATAGATTTCACTAAATAATATTTAGTGAAATTCCAGAGAATTAATTCACTAAATAATATTTAGTGAAATTCCAGAAACGTAAGTGGTGATTTGAAAAAAAAAAAAAGTATAAAACATTACTACTAAATCAATGGATAAAAAAAATACTTACCTCAGAAGGCCTCTTCTTGCGTATATCTGTGAGCTTTTTAAGGATTTTGATTTGACGGTTCATTTTTCATTGTATAATATACTGGTTGTGGCAATTTTGGATAATATATTCGCTGTGGCAATTAAGTGTTTTCTCCGCGTGCTACTGATTTCGGTCTATAAGTACAGCCACTTTGGCGTTTGAGTGCCAGCAATCGTTAATTCCTAATAACTTTTTGCAATCAATATCAATACACAATAGAACGGACTAGACTTTTTTATATCCAAAGCAAGAACAAGAAAACCTGAAGGAACAAAGAAAAAGGACTTTTGAAAAAAAAAACAAAAAAAAACCATTATTATTCAGTGCCAAGTTTTCGGTGTACAGTTTCTTAGTGTCGACTTTTCGGCGTGTAGAGTTTTTAGTGTCGACAATTCGCGGTGTTGAGTTTTTAGTATCGACATTTCGTCGTGTACAGCTGTTTGGTGTGCAGTCTGTACAATTGCACGGTGTACAGTTTTCGGTGCAGAGTTGTTCGGTGTAGAGCTCCCGACGTGTAGACCCGCGCAGAAGAAAGTAGTCCAGGATGGAGTCCCGGATGGAGTCCAGGATGGAGTCCCGGATGGAATCTTGGCAGTCCAGGATGGAGTCCCGGATGGAAACTTGGCAGTCCAGGATGGAGTCTCAGATGGTGTCCGCCGACTCCGGCTTTTAATCGGATCCCGGAGTCGGCGGACTCCATCCTGGACAACCCGTGAATCTCGGCTGTCCAATGGCAGAATCCATCCTGGCGTCCATTATGGATTCTCACCTGGACTGTCTCGCAGTCCATCCCGGACTCCATCCTAGACGATCCGGGTGTCCACCTTGGGCACTCTGGTGTCCAGACGATCCATGTTGGACCACTCTTATTACGTCACCGGAGGTTAAGCCTTTCGTGTGTAGTCGAACTCAAAACAGCTTTCCACTCGTATATACGCTCAGGCTTCAAGTCACTTGCGAGAAACGCTTCGACCGCTCGCCATCTAGCGGAGTATTGTGTATCGGTGTTTCGCATGATGCCACTAGGTGGCAAGCGGACGCACCGTTTCTCGCAAGTGACTTGAAGCCTGAGCGTATATAAGACTAGAAAGCTGTCCTGAGTTTGACTACACACGAGGGGTCTACCCCCCGTTAACGTAGTAAGAGTGGTCCAAAATGGATCGCCTAGACACCAAGGTGCCCAAGGTGGGCGCGGTCTGGTCCTGGTGTCAACCTCCTGGTGGACATCCGGATCGTCCAGGATGGAGTCCAGGATGGATTCTTCCGTCGGACAGCTGAGATTCCATGGACCGTCCAGGATGGAGTCCGGGATGGACGGCGAGATCGTCCAGGCGAGAATCCAAAATGGGCACCAGGATGGATACTGCCATCGGACAACCGAGATTCGTGGACCGTCCAGGATGGAGTCCAGGATGGACTGTAAGACAGTCCAGGTGAGAATCCATAATGGACACCACGATGGATTCTCCCATTGGACAGCCGAGATTCGCGGATCGTCCAGGATGGAGTCCGAGCTGGACTGTAAGACAGTCCAGGTGAGAATCCATAATGGACACCAGGATGGATTCTGCCATTGGACAGCCGAGATTCACGGGTCGTCCAGGATGGAGTCCACCGGCTCCGGGATCCGATTAAAAGCCGGAGTCGGCGGACACCATCTGAGACTCCATCCAGTACTCCATCCTGGACTGTCATGATTCCATCCGGGACTCCATCCTGGACTACTTTTTTTTGCGCGGGCAGATATTCGGTGCATACGTTTTGCGCAGTTCTGTCGTCGTGTCAAGCTTTCGGTGAACAGTTTTCGGTGCAGAGTTGTTCGGTGTAGAGCTCCCGAGGTGTACAGATATTCGGTGTATACATTTTGCGCAGTTCTGTCGTCGTGTCAAGCTTTCGGTGAACAGTTTTCGGTGCAGAGTTGTTTGGTGTAGAGCTCCCGACGTGTACAGATATTCGGTGCATACATTTTGCGCAGTTCTGTCGTCGTGTCAAGTTTTCGGTGAACAGTTTTCGGTGCAGAGTTATTAAGTGCCAAGTTATCCTCGTGTACAGTTAATCAGTGCTCAACTTTTGTATAGATCTGCCAATGAGTACAATTTGTCGGTGCACAGTGTGCGGTGCAGATTTAATGGTGTGTAAAGTTTTCACTGTGTACAGTTTGTCGGTGCACACTTCTTGTGTAGACCTACTCCTGTGTAGAATTGGGAGGTGTACAGCTGGACGTATGCCATCATTTTTATAGTGTAATAAGGTTTATTAAAGTTTCATTTTTATTTTTTGCTACTTTGCAATTCACTTTCAAGCTACTAATGACATGCAGTGAAATAATGTGCCTCTTGGTGAAATTAAATATCAAAACTAAGATAGAAATAATAATCGAGTGTGCTTCAATTTATATGCATAGCAAGTTTTATTTTTTTAATAAATTTAATAAAATCAGTGGTTATTCAGTCATTAACTGAGATTTGCGTAATCCAGTTTTTTAATGCAACCTTATAATGACACTTAACATCATCTAGCTACCCTAGCGGATCCAAGCAACCGTCATTTTGTGGTTGCTTTACGGTCATATACAAGTAACCGTCATTATGAGGTTCATTTCCAGATGCTTTACCGTAACACAACTATAATTTAACCGACAAAGCGACCGTTATTTTGGAATAAAAAAGAACCTGATTGCAACTACAAAACGACCAATGTTTTAACCAAAAACAAACTTTAAAGTAACGCAGAAGTAACCGACAGTTTGTTAAAAGTTTTTTTCGGTTATTTGAAAGTTTTTCAAATAACCGAATGGTAACTCGAAACGGAATATTGGGTTCATTTCGGGTCACTTTACGGTTACCCGCCGATCACTAAGATGCTTCTGGGTTATTCTGGAGTGATTTTTTGTTCCATAAAGACCAGTCACTCTTCGGTTATTTTGCGGATCTTCAGATCCGCTAGGGTATATTGTCTGTTTATATACTAAACTCAGTGACTTTCTATGTTTGTTGGTTGATTATTTACTCTTAAGCTTCTAATGTTATCTTGTAAAATTTTGTGGTTTTTATTTGTTCAAGCATAATTCAATCATACACAATCTCCCAAAGTCATTCGATATGATGCTGAGTCGCTTGGTTTGACAAGTTATTATCACAACTTATACAGGAATAATAAAGTGTTTATCAATTTCTATGTGTAACGAGTTTTATTAATTTATATATGTAACAAGTTTCATTGTTTAATATATTCATAAAAAATCAGTGGTTATTCAGTAATTAACAGAAATTTGTGTACTATAGTTTGTTCGAATCTGCAACAAACACCATATAGCAAAAAAGATGATTTATATTTGGTGATTTGTGTGAGTTTTATTTGTTGCTTCATGATTGACTCTGACCTCACAATGTCATCGGATAAAATACTGGATTTATTTATAAGAGAAGTTATCAGAACTGAGAAAAAACTAATTAATAAAGTGTAGTAAATTTATATGTGTAACAAGCTTCATTTTTTAATAAATTTGGTAAAGTTAGTGTCTATTCGGGTTTAACTTGGATTTGTGGATTAATGTTTTTCGCAACCTGCACCTTCTGAACATTGTCCAGGAAAAAGTCAATTTTTATTAAGATAAATTATTGGAACAAACAGAGGTGGTGTGATTTTTGTAATATACATTTTTTTCTAAATTTAAATAGAGTAATAAAGTCACCTAGAAAAGACATGAAAGCTGTCAGTCTTAATTATATGCAGGTCCTGAAATGATAACGATAACACAAATCACACGACATTAATCAAAATTATCTGTATTGTTAATTTTGTAATTCTCCATGAAAAAAAACCTACAATTTTTATCTTGATATTTATACCATTTTTAATGTGGCAGTATTTTTAGGATTCTGACTCTGACTTTGAGGGCAGCCCTTTTTTCCCGCACGTTTTTATTCAACACAGTGTCGATTCTACACATTGGTTTTTGCACTAAGTATATCCTGCACACGACGTTTTCTATACATTTTTTAACATCACGCGAGTTTTACAATACACTTCGGTTCTACGCATTTCGATTCTACACATTTATTCCTATACAATCCGTTCGAACACACTCAGTTTACCGCGCAAAGCAATCCACCACATTCTCAAAACAGCACAGCGGTTTCTGCACAAATATGATTGTACACGCTGTTATTCCCTCACATTTTCATACTTCACGCGCTCTTTACATGACAATTTATACTACACAGTTCGATACTACACATTGATTTCCACACAAACATTATTAACCACGCGGCAATTACTGCACAATTTTAATATACATCATAGCTAAACGAGACTTTTATTTCCAATAGGAATTTATCCCACACATCCCGTTCGACACTCATACATTGGTGCACACGCTCTTTACTTCACATATCGCATCGCCACGCGGGCGTTGCTACGCGTTTTTATTCTTCACAAACTATCAGGCACAATTTTTTCCTACACATTTCGATACTACACATTTGTATGTCGGGATCTACTCATGAGAATATCTCCCGTCGGTAAGGTAGAACTCGGAGCATTTTACTCCGGCGACATAGGTTCTCATTGTCGTGACAACAACATGTGCTGTTGTCATTCGTTGTATATATACCTACAAGATTAAGTTCGTAGGCATTCGTTGTATATATACTTACGAGATTAAGTTCATAGGTATATTTACAACGAATGACGACAGCACATGTTGATGTCACGGCAATGAGAACCTATGTCGCCGGAGTAAAATGCTCCGTGTTCTACCTTACCGACAGGAGATATTCTCATGAGTAGATCCAGACATACAAATGTGTAGTATCGAAATGTGTAGGAAAAAATTGTGCTGGATAGTTTGTGAAGAATAAAAACGCGTAGCAACGCCCGCGTGGCGACGCGATATGTGCAGTACAGAGCGTGTGCACTAATGTATGAGTGTCGAACGGGATGTGTGGGATAAATTCCTGTTGGAAATAAAAGTCTCGTTTAGCTATGATGTATATTAAAATTGTGCACTGATTGCCGCGTGGTTAATAATGTTTGTGTCGAAATCAATGTGTAGTATCGAGCTGTGTAGTATCAAATTGTCATGTAAAGAGCGCGTGAAGTATGAAAATGTGAGGGAATAACAGCGTGTACAATCAGATTCGTGCAGAAACGGCTGTGCTGTTTTGAGAATGTGGTGGATTGCTTTGCGCGGTAAACTGAGTGTGTTCGAACGGATTGTATAGGAATAAATGTGTAGAATCGAAATGCGTAGAACCGAAATGTATTGTAAAACTCGCGTGATGTTGAAAAATGTATAGGAAACGTCGTGTGCAGGATATACTTAGTGCAGAAACCAATGTGTAGAATCGACACTGTGTTGAATAAAAACGTGCGGGAAAAAAGGGCTGCCATTATTATCCACTTTATTTATTTTAATTAATTATTGCTCTTAAACCTTAGATATCATACATTCGGTACTTCTCCTTTTATTAGCGTCTTTTATATAAAAACCAAAAGGAAGTTGTCTAGACGCTGATCTTTCAATATACCAGACGTTAATATTAGATTCTCAAAAATTCACATGAGCTCAATCATTCCTGCTTTCAAAATTCCCCCACTACACTAATAATATATGCCTTCCTCCTTTCGTTCGTAATTTCTTTAATCAGTTCCAATTCAAATCTCAAACAATGAAGTTCTACATCTTATTATATTAAGCCTTTAAGGTATTTAGTGATACGACAAGTACTTATTATATGGTGTTAAATACACGGCTTCAAACTGTGGCGATTTATAATCTAATGTATATATTCGGCGATAATTATAATAATAATAATATATTTAATGTTAAATTCAATTATTAAGATAATGAAACCCATAACGCGTGATAATTCAAAATATTAATTTCAATTATTAATCGAACGATGTACCCTCCTCATACAAAGATAGGTATATATGTCGCGTTTATCTTGGACGTAACATATAAAAATTAATTGGTGCTAAGTGTGGGGTTGTTCGAGTTTTGCATTTACCACGTAGATTGAATAGTGAATCGACCTAACGAACCATATTGCGTACAATTCAGTTTCCGCGAATTCTGTAAATGTCGTCAGTTTTTGTGAATGTCTGCAAATGTTTTTAGACCTTCAAGACATTTCGTGAAGTGTCAGGAATTAGTGTGTGAAGTGAACCACTATAAAAACTGCTGTGGTTTCTCATAAATTCTTCGTGAAGCTTAACAACCTCTGTGAAATTGTACAAATTCTCGTGAATTTCACTAGACTTTCATGAATTATCGCGATCTTTTTGTGGATTTTTCGTGATTTCTCCCAAACTTTCATATATTTTTGTAGACAACTATGAACTCCGTGCAGTGCGAGAATTACTGTGAAAAACAGTACAGGAATCTTTAGCAGATCATAGTCTCTTTATTTCTTGATAAACTGCCTAAATTTCTAATCGCCAAAATGCCTACCTCATGGGTACATTTGCCGTAGCTACTAATCGAGAATCCAGTAAAAATACCAGCGGAGGCGGAAAGAATAGCCACTAGGGTGGTCCTTACTTGGGGAACTTTCAAAATTCTTATGTCTCATCCCCTGAAAGTCTTCCATATAATGTAGAAAAAATGTGTGTAAATATTCAGCACGATTGAATAACATTAACACGTGCCGCATTGCACTTGAAAATTAACATAGGTTTTAAATGGGGATAAACGAGGTTTTTAATATTTTCCATATAACTAAACGGGAAATAATGTTAAAAAATTGCGTTTTATACCAACTTTACTTTGAGTCTTTGTGAGTAAAACAAGCCTAGGTTGACCAAAAAATATCATATTGCAACTGAGAATTTAAATCCACCATTGGGCATGATTTTATTGACAAATCATCTCAAAGCATTATATAAATATGAATTGTTATTTATTTGATGAAAATAATAATAATAATAATAATAATTATTATTATTATTATGTTTCGTAAAATGCCCGACCGGCCCCGCAGGGCTCCGACTCACCTACAGGACGGGCGGGTTAATAAAAATCATTCTGCCTGACTGCTCCTCCAACCCGGAGGTGAGCAGTCAGGTCAGTCCAGAATCGTGTGACCTAAGTAGACGGAGCGAACCCAGAATGACCGCCTTCTGCATTCGACCCGCAAGTGAGTCGGCTTTCTGCCGACAGGCGGGGATGATCTTAATGTTCGTGACAAACGACGGCTTCATCCCGCCGAGAACGCCGATTATGAGTACCACCAGCTTGACCGTGTACCCTCGGTATAGCCCGCGAAGCTCGAAAAGGAGATCCTGATATTTCGTCCGTTTGTCGTCTTCTTTAGTAGCGATGTTAGACTCGCCCGGAGCCGAGAACTCGATGACAAAGATCGCATGTATCTCGTGGTCGAAGACGACAATGTCAGGTTTATTGGCTGTTATTTGCCTGACAGTGGGAAATGAATAGTTCCAGTAAATACGGCACTTCTCATTTCCCACGACGGACTCAATATCTCCAGGGGCGTAGGGAAGCAGTGGCGTCTCGTCTACCCCGTAAGAGTGTCGAAGGTGGTAGTACAACACTCTTAGGGCCGCATTATGGCGATGGATATAGCCAGAGACCGCATAGTTGGGACATGCAGATAGTATGTGCATGAGTGTCTCTGGCGATCGTTTGCAGGCCCTGCACCGTGTGTCAGGGACCTGCATACCCATCACCTGGCTCTGGTAGACGAGCGTGTTAATTACACCATCCTGGCAGGCAATGATGAATCCCTCGGTCTCAGACATCAGACCGGCTGACTGTAAGAATGTAAAAGTCAGCCGAGCAGACAAGTCCATGCTGTCGATGTGCCGAAAGAACACTCCGTGCATGGCCTTGCCCACGTGCCGCTCGAGCAGGGTATTATGCTCGGCGGCTCTGATGGTGCTCCTACGCCGGGACGGTTCCAGGTCGATGATGGAATTAATCGACCTTCTGCCGCCCCAACCAACACGAAATTCCAAACCGAGGTTTTCTGCCGCCTTCTCTGCCGCCCTGTATAAAAACGCCCCAACCCCCGTCCTTTCATGATCATTCACGAAGGACAGGAGAGGATTCGCACTTCCGATTACGTCGCAAACTACACCGAGGACCAAACGATCATGCAGGCACTCCAATCCAAGTAGGCCCCTTCCATCCATGTGACGCGGGAGGTATATACGGGGTACGGAAGATCTAGGATGAAGACTCCTATGGATGTTCATCATCTTGAGTGTGTTGGCGTCGAGTTCACGCAGCTCGTCTCGCCTCCATTTCACTACCCCGAAAGAGTAGAGAAGGACTGGGACGGCAAGCATGTTGGTAGCAGCGATCTTGTTCCGCCCAGACAATTCGGAACTCCAAATTTGCCTAAGCCGCTGCCTATACCTGCCGCGGAGAGTCTCCTTGACTGCCGCAGCGTCCTGTAATGGATTCTGCGACACTCCGAGGTATTGATAAGACTCTCCGGCGTTAAGGTTCTTAATGACGCTCCCGTCCACGAGCTGCGCATCCTCCGCAAGACGCCCAGATCTTCCGCGTACTAAATGGACCACTGCGCATTTGTCCAATCCGAAGGCCATGCCAATATCTCGCAAGTAGGTATCCACTACGGCGAGTGCGAGGTTGAGATCGCTCTCACCGGAGGCGTAGAGCTTCAGATCATCCACATAAAAAAGGTGGGTGATCTTGTGCCTCCGGTTGCCGACAGGTCCACACCTGTACCCGCGAGTTTGGCGCAGGGCGAGAGATAGCGGCAATAGTGAGATGCAAAATAGGAGTGGGCTTAAGGAGTCTCCTTGAAAGACCCCCCTCCTGTACTGAACCAACTCTGTGGACTGAGTTGCCCCACCGATGGAAATGGTGAAGCGAGTCCTCCAGAGCGGTAGTAGGTGTTCTATGCATCTCACTATGCGGGAATGTACCGCAAGGCACTCGAGGAGCCTCACAACGAGCTGATGCGACGTTGTGTCGAATGCCTTGCGGTAATCGATCCATGCCATGGACAGGTTGCGTTTGTACTGGACTGAGTCCTGTGTGACGGATCGATCTATCAACAGATTTTCTTTGCAACCTGCCACGCCCCGCTTACAGCCTCTTTGCTCGTAAATCTCTCGCCATACTGGATCCCCTGTCTCAAGTATTCGCTCATTCAAGATCTTCGTGAATATTTTGTAACATACGTTGAGACAGGTGATCGGCCGATAGTTTTTCGGATCGGACAAATCCCCTTTCTTCGGGATCAGCATAGTGCGCCCCTCCACCAGCCAACTCGGAATAGGCATCTCCCCGTCCAAAAACGAGGTGAAAATCCGGGCCAGATATCGGTGTGTTGAAGAAAATTTCTTCCACCAAAAGCTGTTAATTCGATCTGGCCCGGGGGCCGAGAAGTTCTTCATGCCCAAGATTGCCTTATTGACTTCATCCTCGCTGACTGGTGGACACTCTCCTTGCCGTTGTTGAACGCGTTCACATAAGGCGGAGAAGAGCCCCAGGGCCGGAGTGTCCTGCTTGAACGAGGGTTCCTATCCATATAACTCTTTCCAGTAAGCTTCGACCTCCTGTATCGACGGAACCTTGTCCGGCGGTTGCGTTTTCTGTTGGAATAAGCGTGAGGGAGTGTGGCGAAAAAGATGGTTGTCTCGCCACCGCCTCAAACGCTTCTCTAGGGACTTCTTAATCTCCACTAGAGCCCGCACCCTATCAGAGCAATGCTGCTTTATGGTAAGCAGCACTGCCTGATTGAGTGTGTGGTGTTGGTGACGCAAGGTGGCACATATGCGCCGAACCTTGGGCGTGAAAGCCTATTATTATTATTATTATTATGTATCTTTTTTTTACCGTAAAATGCCCGACCGGCCCCGTAGGGCTCCGACTCACCTACAGGACGGGCGGGTTAATAAAAATCATTCTGCCTGACTGCTCCTCCAACCCGGAGGTAAGCAGTCAGGTCAGTCCAGAATCGTGTGACCTAAGTAGACGGAGCGAACCCAGAATGACCGCCTTCTGCATTCGACCCGCAAGTGAGTCGGCTTTCTGCCGACAGGCGGGGATGATCTTAATGTTTGTGACAAACGACGGCTTCATTCCGCCGAGAACGCCGATTATGAGTACCACCAGCTTGACCGTGTACCCTCGGTATAGCCCGCGAAGCTCGAAAAGGAGATTCTGATATTTCGTCCGCTTGTCGTCTTCTTTAGTAGCGATGTTAGACTCGCCCGGAGCCGAGAACTCGATGACTAAGATCGCATGTATCTCGTGGTCGAAGACGACAATGTCAGGTTTATTGGCTGTTATTTGCCTGACAGTGGGAAATGAATAGTTCCAGTAAATACGGCACTTCTCATTTCCCACGACGGACTCAATATCTCCAGGGGCGTAGGGAAGCAGTGGCGTCTCGTCTACCCCGTAAGAGTGTCGAAGTTATTATTATTATTATTATTATTGTTGTTGTTGTTGTTGTTGTTGTTGTTGTTATTACGTCGCGCGCTTTTAGGTTAAGTGTGTCCTCATCTGTCTAATGAATACACGCGCGATCCGTGACTCTGTAGCCGCCATGACAGCCTGAAGTTCGCTTTACAAAACGATCACCGACCAATCAGCACCAGCCGTAAAAGCTGGTGCTTCGGCAATAACAAGGACGACCCTGGCACTTGGCTTAGCGGTCATTCGCAACGAAAGGACGCGAAGAACCACATTGACGAGCGAACGACATGCGGCATTAAAATGGAATGTCACAATAATCTTCGTGAAGAAATTTATCTCATCAAAACTGATATAAACCAAATTATTGGATCCAAGTTGCCATCAATCAAGCAAGTCTTGCGCTTGCTGTTTTTCAATCTGCGCAAAGTGAAATGAAGTTTACGTGAAAGCGCCCAGTTAGTAGTGGATGAAGTGTACATTTTTTGGCGAAAGGCCTGTATACCAACACAAGATGAACAACATTGCATAGCGAAATTGACATCACTATATTCAAAATGGAGAGAACTTCAAAAGAGCGCAAAGAGACAATCTAAAATGCAGCGGAAAAAAGAAGACGCGTTTGTGGAGACATTTGACGATCTTTTTGATATCGCTCATGCGAATGCGTTGACCACCATGCCTGAAGACGGACGACAGTTTTTGCTTGCGTAAAGAGAAAAGGGGCGTCGAGGACATATAGCTGGCATCGATTATGCGGAACTACGAAGAAAACAACAGATTTCTATGCAAATCGAAAGAGATACAGAAAGAAAAAGACGCCTCCAAGAAGAAATGGAGATAACAGGTAACAAAAATAATATTTGTGCATTTCATCTCAAATATAGCGCCGTGTGATAACAGCCTCTTAAATTTTGTTGATTACCTTGTATTTTATCGATTAAGTCGCCGAAATTGCGTGTAGATTTTTCTTTTAAACTCTTCTTCTAAACTCCAAAAATTTAAATTTCTTCATCTGAGATCAGTGTTATGCAATTCATACAGTAGTATTAGAAGATCAAGTCGGGATGAAATGCTCATTACTTTTTAATACATCATTTTTTTTGTGGTTTCCAGAAGCAGTTGTTGAGTGGCAATCAACTTCGGAAGAATCTTCGCAATCGCAGCGTTTACAATCGCAGTCGAGCAAGAGTGATTCATTCGGGCCATCTCCTCCCAAAAGAAGAGCTACACAGGATTTCGTGACTCCGAGACTTGCCGCGACTCTTGACCGATGTAAAATCAGTGACAGAGATGCGGTCCACATTTTATATGCGGCAGCGCAAGCACTGGGACATAATCCAGAAGAATTCGTTATTAATCGCTCATCGATTCATCGCATTCGTGAAGGCTTTCGCGAAGAAAGTGCTGCCAAAATCCGGGAGAAATTTCAATTAGACGATCTCGGTGGTGTTACCGTTCATTGGGACGGAAAAATGCTCCCCGCGTTGTCCAGCAAC
>OZ019974.1:30175228-30181956 GCA_963970395.1 Ephialtes manifestator | reverse complement strand
CACGCACGCACGCACGCACGCACGCACGCACGCACGCACGCACGCACGCACGCACGCACGCACGCACGCACGCACGCACGCACGCACGCACGCACGCACGCACGCACGCACGCACGCACGCACGCACGCACGCACGCACGCACGCACGCACGCACGCACGCACGCACGCACGCACGCACGCACGCACGCACGCACGCACGCACGCACGCACGCACGCACGCACGCACGCACGCACGCACGCACGCACGCACGCACGCACGCACGCACGCACGCACGCACGCACGCACGCACGCACGCACGCACGCACGCACGCACGCACGCACGCACGCACGCACGCACGCACGCACGCACGCACGCACGCACGCACGCACGCACGCACGCACGCACGCACGCACGCACGCACGCACGCACGCACGCACGCACGCACGCACGCACGCACGCACGCACGCACGCACGCACGCACGCACGCACGCACGCACGCACGCACGCACGCACGCACGCACGCACGCACGCACGCACGCACGCACGCACGCACGCACGCACGCACGCACGCACGCACGCACGCACGCACGCACGCACGCACGCACGCACGCACGCACGCACGCACGCACGCACGCACGCACGCACGGCACGCACGCACGCACGCACGCACGCACGCACGCACGCACGCACGCACGCACGCACGCACGCACGCACGCACGCACGCACGCACGCACGCACGCACGCACGCACGCACGCACGCACGCACGCACGCACGCACGCACGCACGCACGCACGCACGCACGCACGCACGCACGCACGCACGCACGCACGCACGCACGCACGCACGCACGCACGCACGCACGCACGCACGCACGCACGCACGCACGCACGCACGCACGCACGCACGCACGCACGCACGCACGCACGCACGCACGCACGCACGCACGCACGCACGCACGCACGCACGCACGCACGCACGCACGCACGCACGCACGCACGCACGCACGCACGCACGCACGCACGCACGCACGCACGCACGCACGCACGCACGCACGCACGCACGCACGCACGCACGCACGCACGCACGCACGCACGCACGCACGCACGCACGCACGCACGCACGCACGC
Source organism: Ephialtes manifestator (assembly GCA_963970395.1). Classification (NCBI taxonomy): domain Eukaryota; kingdom Metazoa; phylum Arthropoda; class Insecta; order Hymenoptera; family Ichneumonidae; genus Ephialtes; species Ephialtes manifestator. Next base: position 30,180,846 of record OZ019974.1, on the reverse strand, counting down.
ACGCACGCACGCACGCACGCACGCACGCACGCACGCACGCACGCACGCACGCACGCACGCACGCACGCACGCACGCACGCACGCACGCACGCACGCACGCACGCACGCACGCACGCACGCACGCACGCACGCACGCACGCACGCACGCACGCACGCACGCACGCACGCACGCACGCACGCACGCACGCACGCACGCACGCACGCACGCACGCACGCACGCACGCACGCACGCACGCACGCACGCACGCACGCACGCACGCACGCACGCACGCACGCACGCACGCACGCACGCACGCACGCACGCACGCACGCACGCACGCACGCACGCACGCACGCACGCACGCACGCACGCACGCACGCACGCACGCACGCACGCACGCACGCACGCACGCACGCACGCACGCACGCACGCACGCACGCACGCACGCACGCACGCACGCACGCACGCACGCACGCACGCACGCACGCACGCACGCACGCACGCACGCACGCACGCACGCACGCACGCACGCACGCACGCACGCACGCACGCACGCACGCACGCACGCACGCACGCACGCACGCACGCACGCACGCACGCACGCACGCACGCACGCACGCACGCACGCACGCACGCACGCACGCACGCACGCACGCACGCACGCACGCACGCACGCACGCACGCACGCACGCACGCACGCACGCACGCACGCACGCACGCACGCACGCACGCACGCACGCACGCACGCACGCACGCACGCACGCACGCACGCACGCACGCACGCACGCACGCACGCACGCACGCACGCACGCACGCACGCACGCACGCACGCACGCACGCACGCACGCACGCACGCACGCACGCACGCACGCACGCACGCACGCACGCACGCACGCACGCACGCACGCACGCACGCACGCACGCACGCACGCACGCACGCACGCACGCACGCACGCACGCACGCACGCACGCACGCACGCACGCACGCACGCACGCACGCACGCACGCACGCACGCACGCACGCACGCACGCACGCACGCACGCACGCACGCACGCACGCACGCACGCACGCACGCACGCACGCACGCACGCACGCACGCACGCACGCACGCACGCACGCACGCACGCACGCACGCACGCACGCACGCACGCACGCACGCACGCACGCACGCACGCACGCACGCACGCACGCACGCACGCACGCACGCACGCACGCACGCACGCACGCACGCACGCACGCACGCACGCACGCACGCACGCACGCACGCACGCACGCACGCACGCACGCACGCACGCACGCACGCACGCACGCACGCACGCACGCACGCACGCACGCACGCACGCACGCACGCACGCACGCACGCACGCACGCACGCACGCACGCACGCACGCACGCACGCACGCACGCACGCACGCACGCACGCACGCACGCACGCACGCACGCACGCACGCACGCACGCACGCACGCACGCACGCACGCACGCACGCACGCACGCACGCACGCACGCACGCACGCACGCACGCACGCACGCACGCACGCACGCACGCACGCACGCACGCACGCACGCACGCACGCACGCACGCACGCACGCACGCACGCACGCACGCACGCACGCACGCACGCACGCACGCACGCACGCACGCACGCACGCACGCACGCACGCACGCACGCACGCACGCACGCACGCACGCACGCACGCACGCACGCACGCACGCACGCACGCACGCACGCACGCACGCACGCACGCACGCACGCACGCACGCACGCACGCACGCACGCACGCACGCACGCACGCACGCACGCACGCACGCACGCACGCACGCACGCACGCACGCACGCACGCACGCACGCACGCACGCACGCACGCACGCACGCACGCACGCACGCACGCACGCACGCACGCACGCACGCACGCACGCACGCACGCACGCACGCACGCACGCACGCACGCACGCACGCACGCACGCACGCACGCACGCACGCACGCACGCACGCACGCACGCACGCACGCACGCACGCACGCACGCACGCACGCACGCACGCACGCACGCACGCACGCACGCACGCACGCACGCACGCACGCACGCACGCACGCACGCACGCACGCACGCACGCACGCACGCACGCACGCACGCACGCACGCACGCACGCACGCACGCACGCACGCACGCACGCACGCACGCACGCACGCACGCACGCACGCACGCACGCACGCACGCACGCACGCACGCACGCACGCACGCACGCACGCACGCACGCACGCACGCACGCACGCACGCACGCACGCACGCACGCACGCACGCACGCACGCACGCACGCACGCACGCACGCACGCACGCACGCACGCACGCACGCACGCACGCACGCACGCACGCACGCACGCACGCACGCACGCACGCACGCACGCACGCACGCACGCACGCACGCACGCACGCACGCACGCACGCACGCACGCACGCACGCACGCACGCACGCACGCACGCACGCACGCACGCACGCACGCACGCACGCACGCACGCACGCACGCACGCACGCACGCACGCACGCACGCACGCACGCACGCACGCACGCACGCACGCACGCACGCACGCACGCACGCACGCACGCACGCACGCACGCACGCACGCACGCACGCACGCACGCACGCACGCACGCACGCACGCACGCACGCACGCACGCACGCACGCACGCACGCACGCACGCACGCACGCACGCACGCACGCACGCACGCACGCACGCACGCACGCACGCACGCACGCACGCACGCACGCACGCACGCACGCACGCACGCACGCACGCACGCACGCACGCACGCACGCACGCACGCACGCACGCACGCACGCACGCACGCACGCACGCACGCACGCACGCACGCACGCACGCACGCACGCACGCACGCACGCACGCACGCACGCACGCACGCACGCACGCACGCACGCACGCACGCACGCACGCACGCACGCACGCACGCACGCACGCACGCACGCACGCACGCACGCACGCACGCACGCACGCACGCACGCACGCACGCACGCACGCACGCACGCACGCACGCACGCACGCACGCACGCACGCACGCACGCACGCACGCACGCACGCACGCACGCACGCACGCACGCACGCACGCACGCACGCACGCACGCACGCACGCACGCACGCACGCACGCACGCACGCACGCACGCACGCACGCACGCACGCACGCACGCACGCACGCACGCACGCACGCACGCACGCACGCACGCACGCACGCACGCACGCACGCACGCACGCACGCACGCACGCACGCACGCACGCACGCACGCACGCACGCACGCACGCACGCACGCACGCACGCACGCACGCACGCACGCACGCACGCACGCACGCACGCACGCACGCACGCACGCACGCACGCACGCACGCACGCACGCACGCACGCACGCACGCACGCACGCACGCACGCACGCACGCACGCACGCACGCACGCACGCACGCACGCACGCACGCACGCACGCACGCACGCACGCACGCACGCACGCACGCACGCACGCACGCACGCACGCACGCACGCACGCACGCACGCACGCACGCACGCACGCACGCACGCACGCACGCACGCACGCACGCACGCACGCACGCACGCACGCACGCACGCACGCACGCACGCACGCACGCACGCACGCACGCACGCACGCACGCACGCACGCACGCACGCACGCACGCACGCACGCACGCACGCACGCACGCACGCACGCACGCACGCACGCACGCACGCACGCACGCACGCACGCACGCACGCACGCACGCACGCACGCACGCACGCACGCACGCACGCACGCACGCACGCACGCACGCACGCACGCACGCACGCACGCACGCACGCACGCACGCACGCACGCACGCACGCACGCACGCACGCACGCACGCACGCACGCACGCACGCACGCACGCACGCACGCACGCACGCACGCACGCACGCACGCACGCACGCACGCACGCACGCACGCACGCACGCACGCACGCACGCACGCACGCACGCACGCACGCACGCACGCACGCACGCACGCACGCACGCACGCACGCACGCACGCACGCACGCACGCACGCACGCACGCACGCACGCACGCACGCACGCACGCACGCACGCACGCACGCACGCACGCACGCACGCACGCACGCACGCACGCACGCACGCACGCACGCACGCACGCACGCACGCACGCACGCACGCACGCACGCACGCACGCACGCACGCACGCACGCACGCACGCACGCACGCACGCACGCACGCACGCACGCACGCACGCACGCACGCACGCACGCACGCACGCACGCACGCACGCACGCACGCACGCACGCACGCACGCACGCACGCACGCACGCACGCACGCACGCACGCACGCACGCACGCACGCACGCACGCACGCACGCACGCACGCACGCACGCACGCACGCACGCACGCACGCACGCACGCACGCACGCACGCACGCACGCACGCACGCACGCACGCACGCACGCACGCACGCACGCACGCACGCACGCACGCACGCACGCACGCACGCACGCACGCACGCACGCACGCACGCACGCACGCACGCACGCACGCACGCACGCACGCACGCACGCACGCACGCACGCACGCACGCACGCACGCACGCACGCACGCACGCACGCACGCACGCACGCACGCACGCACGCACGCACGCACGCACGCACGCACGCACGCACGCACGCACGCACGCACGCACGCACGCACGCACGCACGCACGCACGCACGCACGCACGCACGCACGCACGCACGCACGCACGCACGCACGCACGCACGCACGCACGCACGCACGCACGCACGCACGCACGCACGCACGCACGCACGCACGCACGCACGCACGCACGCACGCACGCACGCACGCACGCACGCACGCACGCACGCACGCACGCACGCACGCACGCACGCACGCACGCACGCACGCACGCACGCACGCACGCACGCACGCACGCACGCACGCACGCACGCACGCACGCACGCACGCACGCACGCACGCACGCACGCACGCACGCACGCACGCACGCACGCACGCACGCACGCACGCACGCACGCACGCACGCACGCACGCACGCACGCACGCACGCACGCACGCACGCACGCACGCACGCACGCACGCACGCACGCACGCACGCACGCACGCACGCACGCACGCACGCACGCACGCACGCACGCACGCACGCACGCACGCACGCACGCACGCACGCACGCACGCACGCACGCACGCACGCACGCACGCACGCACGCACGCACGCACGCACGCACGCACGCACGCACGCACGCACGCACGCACGCACGCACGCACGCACGCACGCACGCACGCACGCACGCACGCACGCACGCACGCACGCACGCACGCACGCACGCACGCACGCACGCACGCACGCACGCACGCACGCACGCACGCACGCACGCACGCACGCACGCACGCACGCACGCACGCACGCACGCACGCACGCACGCACGCACGCACGCACGCACGCACGCACGCACGCACGCACGCACGCACGCACGCACGCACGCACGCACGCACGCACGCACGCACGCACGCACGCACGCACGCACGCACGCACGCACGCACGCACGCACGCACGCACGCACGCACGCACGCAC
>OZ019974.1:30095228-30172728 GCA_963970395.1 Ephialtes manifestator | reverse complement strand
AGCTTCCTCTATGAGGAAGCAATTATGAAAAAGATAATTTTTAGTGAAGTTCATCAATTTTTGCTTGCTCACAGAGGAAGCTTTGTTTTCGTGGAAATTTTTTTTTTCGAGATTTTCATGTCAGTACACTCAGAATGGTCCAAAACGTCGAGAAAAGCCATTTAGAAAAAATGTATGTATGTGTGTGTGTGTGTGTGTATGTTACACGGTCAAAAAATGTAAACCTTTATAACTCGGGAACGCCTCCAGATATAGAGCTGAAATTTACACCATAGATATAGGGGTCAATCCTCATCGTTTATACCAATTTTTGTTAAAATCCCCATAATCGTTAAATTTTTACGCGGTTTTGAATTTTTTCAAAAATGTCTATTAACGTGATAACTCTTTTAATTTTCGAGATATTAAGCTCAAAATTGGTATGTATGTGAGCTTTCATACACTGGTGATCCCTATTAAATTTGGTTAAGATTGGTTGAAACGTTAAAATTTTATGAGATTTTGATTTTTTGAATTCTTGTAAATTTTTTCTGCGATGCGAATTTTGGTATCAAATATCAAGCTGGGAGTTAAATGAGTATCAAATTCATGATTAACAGAAAAATACGTCAGATATAGCCCAAAAATGTTGAACGATACCATATTTTCATAGCGAAGTTGCACACTATACTGCGAAAAGTAGCGATTTATGTCGTATAAACTATCCATATCCTTGCTTCCCAATGAAACTTCGGAAAACACCGGTTTCTATGGTATTCTACAAAAAAGAAACAGAGAAGATAGAGTATTCGAGAGAATTTCCGGACTGTTCGTCTTTATTACATGTTTACAAAGTGAGAGTGTGCGCATATTTATTTTTTTTAAACAAGGATGTAAAGCAGAACCTTGCACATTGCTTCTTCATTGTATTTCTCTATTCACAAAGCTTCCTCAATGAGGAAGCCAAAATCAATTATCGTACTTCCTCTTAGAGGTTGCTTTGTATAAAGCGAAATACAATGAGGAAGCAATGTGCAAAGTTCTAGTTTGCATCCTTTTTTTTTCTTAATTGAACCAATAGATGGTGTGACGTGAAATTTGTAACATTTTTGAAACAATATATGCCCCGAGTGATTTGCATCAACTCTGGGAGAAATAAATCTACAACTCCCTATGCTAAAACTACGGTATAACTACAACTTTTTACTAAAAAATGAATAAAAAAATATGCCGGAAGTGCAACTTGCTACGCAAAAATATTTTAAAACTATAATTAACTACGATAAACAACCTAAAGTATAATTACCCCTGTCCAACCTACAAACTACAACTACTGATCAAACTACAACTGTTTATGAGAACGTACGAGATTTGGAAAATGCTTGTAAAGTGTTGTAATATTCTACGTCATGAACTTTCTATAACAATCTAAAAAGAATTGATGCTAATAGGATATCGGCAATATACAATGCTCTATGCAAATTTGCAACAATCTACAAGCATGAACCGTTTTGCTCCGAAAAGTTGTAGATTTCTGAAGTAAGCTATAGTTATTCCGGGGTGCTGTCCTAAGCCCGCATGGTGATAAGCCCGAATGGACACAAGCTCGAATAGCCACAAGCCCGAATCAACATAAGCCCGAATGGCCACACGACCGAATGGTCGTAAGTCCGATGCGACCTACGACCATAGAGAAAAGAATAAAAGAATCTGGCCGAGATTTTTAACAAGATTCTCGCCGAGTTTCTCGCTAAGATTCTTAAGAATCTCAACGAGATTTTCACCGCCGATCATAAATTCTTTTAAAATTTATCTGAGAATCTCGCTCAGTTTCTTACCGAGATTCTTTAGTGGGTAGCTGAAAATGAAAAGAATCTACATCAGAATTTCATCCAGCGAGATTCTTTTCATTTTCATTGAAAATGAAATGAATCTATATAAAAAAAAGATATTCACGAATATTAAGGGATTGCTAATATTAATTGGTTAGTACTTCAACGAAGATTAGACCACTCGTATGTAAAAGCTTTGCAGTTTTATATATATGCTGAGGCTTCAAAACTTTTGCGAAAAACGCATCGTCCGTTCACCACCTAGTGACATCATACGAAACAATGAAAATTCTTTTCATTTTCATTGAAAATCTCGCCGAGCGACATTCTTTTCATTTTCATTGAAAATGAAAAGAATTTTCATTGAAAATGAAAAGAATTTTCATTGAAAATGAAAAGAATGTCGCTCGGCGAGATTCTGATAGAGATTCTTTTTAGTAGTAGTAGTAAAAGAATTTATTGACAATACGTTGTACATTTTTTTTTCTTCCTTAAGGTACAAGGTCTTAAAAATGTTCGGATTGCCAATTGCCATCGACCGAGGTCCTTCAGCCTTGTTTTACTAGTTGCGTGGACGTTTAATATATGATTCTTTTTATTTTCACCTACCCACTAATGAATCTCGGTAAAAAGCTGGGCGAGATTCTCAGATAGATTTAGAAAGAATCTGGGCGAGAATCTTGTTAAAAATCTCGGCCAGAATCTTTTTTTCTACGCGGGAAGTCCGATGGGACACAGCATCGAATAGTCATAAGTCCGAACGGACATAATACCGAACGGACATAAGACCGAACGGTCATAAGTCCGAACAGTCAAAAGACCGAATGATGATCACTTAGCTCAATGTTTGTAGACCACACAAGGAAAATAGTCTCTTAGTTCAACTACAATCTAATGCTCAAGTATGTTGGCACTCACAATAAATACTAAATGTACAGCAAATAACGTTTCTCGATGGAAAAAATAATATTGCTAGTACAATTATAAGATTATTAATATAATTGCGATTAAAGAATAAATAGAGACTGCAGATAACCAGTTAGAACATAACACGGTTTTTCCCATCAGAGGACCTGTACAGTATATATGTCGCGTATAAAGGTGAATATATAGCACATTTCTTTTCAAAGATATTTAAATAATTTCGGGTAAGCAGAAGACGAGGAGATGGTAACACTAAATGATCTAGATAGCTAAGCAATCTGTGCTATTATGTAATGTTATGTCCGCGGGGGGGGGGGGGGGGGTCAATTTAATATATATTTTATTTATTGGGATCGTTTGCCAATAAAGAGTTAGACTCAAGTAAATAACATAAAGTTAAGAAGATTTATATAACAGATAATAATATAGTTTATTACAATATCGAGCTCGTCTCGAATCCGTTACTTATGGGCGGGTCTGACCCGGGACCAACTGGTCACTTTGATGTTCGACTGAAGACTAAATTTATTCCCGATTAACTCCCAGCAATTTTCCTAAAATCGGTGCGTATGCATTGATTGCTTCCGCGTACATTGCTTCATCGAACGATACCGACTCCGCGCTGAGTCAAAGCGCGAGCTCTTTTGTAATCGTTCGATTGCCCAATTTCTCCAAAACGTCTGACGGAGCTCCGCAAAAAACGTATCCCAGAGAAAAGTCAGCTCCGTCGAATAAACGTGGTTTCGTATTTCTAGCTCGCTCCGTGGCGAAGTTTGAGCGGTGCACTGAAATTGTTCAACTGTCAACGACCGAACAATTTCCTTAAATAATTCTGGGCACTGAAATTTCGGTCAATGACCGAACAATTTCCTTAAATAATTCTGGGCACAACAGTAATCAGTGGATTAAAGGCAGTGGCAGGGGGTTCGGGGCAGGACCCACATAGCACATAATATTGCCTAAATATTGCAGGAATATTTCGAATACTTCATTACACATGAATATTTCCATAAGCTTCCAATCGAATATTCATAAATATTTAATTGCAATATTGTCAACTTAAAGTTCAGAAATATTGTTGAAGGTAAAACAATTGCCAATCATTTTTTTTTTAATTTTTCTGAACATTACCTGTGAAACAAACCATTCCACTTTTTCAACAATATTTCACGAAGTTTCGAATAAAAGATTCCAGATTAGATTCCGCAAATATTGTAATGGAACTTTTTTGCAACATTCCAATACATTTCAAATGGAAATTTCCAAACTAGTTTTAAAAAGTTGAATTTGAAATGATTTGTATTTCGTGATAAAGAGAAATTCACCCCGTTCTCTTGAGTATCATTCGTTTTGAAAAAACTGAAATTCAATTGGAAAGTCGACATATGATTACTTGGAAATGGGAAAAAATTTTGATAGAAATTAGAAGCCTCATTAGAATTTACTGGAAAACGCGGCATGATATGAATCAATTTTTTTTACAAGATTGTCATGCACTAGAAATCTTCGGAAAGGTTGCTCTGTCTTTATTTTTTATCTCATCAGTCTTTGTCGACAGAACACATGGGCGATAAAAGTATAACGTTTATACAAGTAGTCGATAGTCTAGTGGCTAGCGTGATACACTTAGATCATTAAATGGGTTTGATAGGTAGATAGATGTAAGTCTTTGAAGAATCTACGTTTCTTTCAACCGCATTCACCTCTGCAACAAATATATATAGTTAATGAAACTAATATTGTTATATATTTTTGAAGCAGGATCGCTTTTTGAAATTACTCATCGTTAATTCGACGTGGATATACTACGTAAGTCAGGTTGTGAGTTCGAATCCTGGACGGGATTTTTTTGAAAATAATAAATAAGACTATTATCGAGGACATCCAATAGTGCTGCTGAAAAACTCATAATCAAAAAATTATATTAAAAACTCTGTAATATTATTGAAATATTATATTTGCAACGTTTTGAGCGGATATTGCAAGATTCCTACAATATTTTCGCAATAGTGCAATATTGCAAAGAAATGTTTTGAGAATGTTTCAGATATATTTCGGTGCTATGTGGGGAGTGAAATTACGGTAAGGGCCTTGACCGTACAAATAATGGTACGGTATAGCCGCTTACTATTATTTCACCACCGCTTTATTAGAAACGCCGCTTACATTATACACCACTATGCACTAAAGTTCGTTATTCGTAAATGTGACGGCCCTACATTGCATATAAGAAGACGATTCGAATGAGAGCAATGTACTAGGTGACATTAGCACAGCGGTTAGCGCTCTTACTCAGTACCTCAACAATCAGGGTTCGAATTCCGATGATCACCATATATTTTCTCTCTGCGATAATTCGTCAGACCATCCGCATTACTCACACACACCTTCCATACTCTTTCATTTCCGACTGTTACATTGGTATCAGCAGTGTCGAACCAAAAACACGTCCACAAAATGCACGGCATCTGGAGAGACAGTCTCCTCCATTCTCTTCACATATATATATTTCTACAGTGGCAAAGACATGTAAGCCCACACACACAGCGGCAGACCCGCAAATACTAAAATTAGCACCGGAGAAGATAGCTCCTCTACTATCGTGTAACACAACTCTCTCAACTCTATACAGTCGACGTGGACGTCGAGTTCTATCAGTGGAAGTGTGTGACGGCCCTACATTGCATATAAGAAGACGATTCGAATGAGAGAAATGTACTAGGTAACATTAGCGCAGTGGTTAGCGCTCTTACTCAGTACCTGAACAATCCGGGTTCGAATCCCGGTGATCACCATATATTTTCTCTCTTCGATAATTCGTCAGACCATCCGCATTACTCACACACACCTTCCATACTCTGTCCTTACCGACTGTTACATAAAACTAACAGCAAAGCCTTTATCACTAAACTACTACTACTACTACTACTAGTCATTTAATCAATGTATCTGTTTTAATATTACGAAGTTGCTCATCTAATTTTTATTTGTTTTTCCACAATACAGACAGTGGTGAAAGATGGTTTGGCATATTTTCCGGATATACTTTTCCCTTCATGTGCCAATCCAATTTGGTTTATCATGTCCGGGCAAACATACGAATCCGAGGATCACGAAATCTTGCGAAATCTCTGCCGATCTGCCATGCTATTTCAAAGAAGCGGCGATACTTCCGGAGGTGCGGTGGTACAGACGCCATGGTTGAGATTCTTTGGAGGTGGTTTCGGATTTAAGGGTCTTCTAAAAGGAAACTATGGGATGTCCGACTTTGTAAAAGTATGTTACGAATAGAGCTCAACAAAATCTTAATTAATAATATTCTCCTTCGGAAACAGTTGTGTGAAGTCAAACATATATTCTCGCCGATGTTCTTTGTTAGATTGCCATGAAACTATTTAAAACTTCTGTAGCCATATTGATTAAGATGGTTTCATTCGTCTATGAGCGGTAGGCATAAAATTTTTTTTCGATTTCCTTAACCGTAACCCCATACCATATTGATCATGACTAAACCCTATCTGATGAATTTTTCCCAGATTTCATAGACAGTGTTAGGTACCCTTTAAATCACTTTTATATAAAAAAAATCCGTCAGTTTACAGCTTTTTAACTATATTTATTATAGAACCGTCGACAAAACAAATATTATTTTAACGTAGAATTTTTAATCCAGGTCTGATAGGAGCCGAAACGATCGCCGAGGCTCTTAAATTCCGATCAGAAATAATCCAATTACTCAATGCAACAATGGCCACGGTCAGATTTAGGTTCAGCGAACAAGGTTGAATTCTATGTACTGAGTATTTGACGATTGTGTTTTAGAACAGGGTCTATCCAATAATATCGTGAAGAGTCTTGGATATAACTTAGAGGTTCTCGATTGTTTATCTGAATATCGATTATCCTTGTCCATTGAGATCGAATCGGCTTCTAGTAATTATTTATAAGCACCATTCTATATTTTTATTGTGCCCTTCTATATTTTATTCATCAGTATCTTTTTTTTTTTTGCTTTTTTCCCAAATATTTGTATTTACATTGAAAGGGCTATATAGCTTCTGGGAATCCCAAGTCGTGAAAGAGTCGTGGTAACAGTGTGAGAAATATTTTTAATAGTTGTTGCAGTTGCCTTGTCTTAAGATATTATAATTGCAACCGATAACTTCATACCGAAATGAATAATGCATTCTTCCAGGGTAAAGTCCATTTTAATCATTTAAAGAAAAATCTTTTTCTCAAATTTCCAGTAATTTCGAGAATTCGAGTAATGATAAATATTTTAATGATGTAATGAATCATCACTGGAGCTCCTAAAATATGTTCTTATATTTGTATAGGTCTATATAAATAAGTGGAGAACTTCGACCCATGACAAAGATACATCAAAAGGTTTCATGGACGTATATCTGAATAAGTTGAAGGAGGCCGACCAGACTTGTGGGTTCTCGGAGGAGCAACTTTTGATGGTCGTCGTCGACTTGATATTCCCAGCTTTGTCTGCAGTGCCCAGTATGCTGACGCATATTATCAAACGTACAATGCACCACCACGAAGTCATGAAGAAAGTTCAGACGGAAATCGATCACGTTGTTGGAAGAAGCCGTCTTCCAGAATGGAACGATAGGATAAAGTATGCTTATTTCCTTACAACAAATATATATAGGTAATATCACTTATTACAGAAAATTCTTGATTCCTGCTTGTTGAGTTAATCAATGAGCGGGTTAGTGGGTGGTGGAACGGGTGTTATAAATAAAGTTTCTCGAGGCCCAAAAATATGTGTTGAATAATGCACTTATATTCACTTTAACGATACACAATGAGCAGCACGTAATGGCGGTGAGCGGTCACAGAGAGATCGAGTTTCCCGCACGATTATATTATTCGCCGGTTGAGCACGATGAGCAGAACACAATGAGTTGAGCGAGTCAAGCTGTTATTATTGAGCAGCGTTGATTACTCGTGAGCGGAACAATTAACTGAGCAAAACTTTGTTTGAGATGAAGCCGAGAGCTGTATACTAATGTAACGTATGTGCGGTCCAAATCCGAAGTGAAGCCAAAAACCGGTAAGCACGCTTGGTGACAAAAGCGCGAGTCAAATCAGCGACTCTCGCGCTCGAGTCAAGCGAGCGTCGCGTTGTCGCTGCTCGCGAGGTGCTGCCGCGCCGTGGGCGCCCGCGGAGAGAGCCGTCAGCTGACGAATTCTCCAACACTGCTAAATACATAATACTACTTTATGATACAAGTGCGAGAACATTTTGCGCAGGCTTTGCCATTGGTCCCACGATGAGCCGCACGAGTGTCACGGCAACACGAGCCGAAGGCAACTGCTGCCTGCGGTATGAGTGTGAAGAGTGCGTATGAGTGTGGTGTTATGCCGCCAAACCCAGGTAGCTACTCCGAGTTGTGGCGATGAAGTAATACTTCGAAGAATAAAGGGATATTAACCAATGAAGGGTTGGAACCCAAATGAAGTTTAACCAAAGGATTTAATGAAGAAATAATTTATTGCTAATAAATAAATAAACAAATCGTATAAAGTTTCACAATGCTCAAACAATTCATAATAATATCCTCAATCGCATTCTCTTGTTATAGTTAACGAAACTTAATAAACTCGGTTACTCGGAACCCAATTACTCAGAACCAACCGCACAGCATCAGGAGTTATATCAAACTGTCGATTGACTGCTCTCTGCTCCTTATATATGGGCAGAGAACAGTGTCTCAATTATGTTATTAAAAACATCTTTATCCATAAACATCAATATTAAGAATCGAATGCTCCAATTACTGTATTGATGCAGTCTTGGAGAATCTTCGTTGCTGAAAACGCTGACACGGCGCATAGCATAGTCGCCGAGTTCGAACGCACTGATTGCCCAATGACGCCTGCCTGTGCGCTTGGTGCAACGAGCGACTCGTCCGCACGAATGTCGCTCGGCATGAGTGTGAATATTGCGTAATTCTAAATACACGTAACAATCATGCATAATCGTTGTACCCGGGGTACGACATCCCTCCCCCCTTAAAAAGAAAAGAAATTGCAAATTCCTTTTCTTCTAAAATTCACTTATAACAACCATCCTCTACATTTTCATTTATGCGTTAATTTATTATCTAAAAACAATTGTCACAAGTCCACCGCTCCTTATAAAATATCCACAGATGTACGCATACCTCGTGAACAAAAAAAAATTGACAGGCTTCACGGTTATAAATGCCTTCAATAAAGTCGAATGCGTACCCGACGCGTACCGGTAATTTCCCCACCTTTATAAACCTAGTGTTTGGTACATCAAAGGTAGTTATTAGAATTATCACATTGACATACCGCTAAACATCTGGACGCTACGAGCCCTTCGAACAACTAAGTTGAAGTTTTTAAATACACTATTTCCTAATATCGCAGAAATTCTGTCACAAATCAATTGGACACGTTTTTATGGGTTATAACTTTTGGAGTTTTATTTGTGTCATATTATAAAGATGGATATGTAGTCAAAATAGCTCATTGAGGAGGCGTTCCTTTTTTCTTGAGAGCTCGTGTACGGTTTTTCTTGAAGCTTCGGGGTTGTAGGGAGAAAAAGTAATGTGCGAGGGAGTTAGTTCGATTTCGCGTTCGAGGTGGGAATAGAGTTCTTCGAACTCTTCCTCATCTCGCAGAGGAGACGCCCCGGAATATAATTCCCGATTTGGTGTATTGTTTGGTAGAGTGAGTGTAGGTTGAAGTTTTGTGTGAGTGAGAATGTTGTCTGGGTTTTGAAGTGTGTGGTTTTGTATGATTGGGGTGATTTGTGTGGTTTAGGGGGTGATTTGTCGGGTATTTGTTGCGTCGTGGTGGTCGGGGTGGAAGGTCAATTTGGACGAGGCCCCATTCTCGTTGTAGGAATTCTGGAGCCACACTTGGAAGCAGAGGAACGGCTGGTGGTTCTATTTTCCCCTGTCTGGGATCAGGATGGTTGTGACGGGCGATCAGGACCTCCTGTCCGGGAAGACGAGATTGAGCTCGTCGTTGGAGTCGTCGGAGATAGGCAAGGTTTCTGTATTTTGGCATCTTTGATTCCGTTATAGGAATCGTCGGTGTGATTCTGAATAAAACGGATTTATTCCTGCCTTATATGCACAGCCAGGTCTCCATTCTCTTGCGAGAAAACCGCATCGTCGTGGCCATCTGTCGGCCGAGCGGGGACTACGGGAGCTTTCGCGCGCTCAGGCGCGGATCGCCAACTCGGGGGGCCCGAGTCGTTCTTCGAATTTCTTTCAATTTAGGACGAGGTTTTGGAATTCGCGTGTTATGACTATGAAACATAGCCGTAACATTTAGTATAAGTGTATTTTCTCGTGTGAGTGTTGTGTTCGTGTATTTGTAGGAGCGTTTATTAACCGGAAATTATGTATGGTAAGTATTTTTACGTTATTTGTTTTTAAAGTATTTTTTCGGGGTTTATGTATTTCTTTTTTAATGTATTTTTCTTTCTTTCTTTTTCAGGTACATGTCCTTGCAGTGGGTGATCTTCAGTCTTCTTGGTAAGTTGAGTTTTATGTTTAATTAGGTAATTGTAACTTTTATTAATATATGTTTTTTCTTTTATAGGTAGAAAACAAAACTGTAAGCCAGGAGGCAAACAGTTCGTCAGCATGCGGACAACAATTCTAAGTCTGTCGGACTTTATCATTAACAACTAACAACTTTTTCCTTTCCACGTGTCCGATATGTTATAAATAAATAAATATACGTAGACCCTTTATACGTTATACAATGCGAAATTTGTGTTACCTTTCGCAAAATTAAGGTTATCTGATACCATATTTCATACAAAAGTAATATGGTTGTTGCCCATCCATTGTAATAGATGGGCGCCCACGTCATAAACTTGCAACTCATGTTGAACGCTGACTAGCCTTACGCTGGGAGAGGGGGTCTGACGTCACGACTGGCGAGGCGCGTGAGGCGCTGGCTGGTGCGCGAGCGAGGAAGAGGGGGAAGGGAGGGAGACGCGCGGCAGCGCGAGGGTGAGACAGTCAGTCCCTCATGCACGGTCGAGTAGGGAAGTCGCGCAGGAGCGTGAGCGCGAGACAGATGACGAGCCGCACGACAGCGCGCGGAGAGAAGGGGGCGATCAGGAGCGCGAGACTGAGACGCGGAGTCGCACGCGCACATGACAGCAGCATTGCAGCTTGGCATCATAGTCGCGTGGTAGCACAGCGACCTTGCAGCGTAGCACCATGGCAGTCTTACAGCGTCGCAGCATTGTAGTGGTATAGCAGTTACAGCAGCGCTGCAGCATAGGAGCATAGTAGCCTCGCAGCCTCGCAGCATAGCAGCATAATAGCATATCAACATAACAGCATTACAGCATGGCAGCATAGCAGCCTTGCAGCATAGCAGCCCCGCAGCATAGCAGCCCTGCAGCATAGCAGCGCTGCAGCATGGCAGCATAGCAGCCTTGCAGCATAGCAGCCCCGCAGCATAGCAGCCCTGCAGCATAGCAGCGCTGCAGCATAGGAGCATAGCAGCCTCGCAGCATACCAGCATAATAGCATTGCAGCATGGCAGCATAGCAGCACAGCAGCATAGGAGCATAACAGCAGTGCAGCATTGCAGCATAACAGCATAGCGGCGCTGCAGCATAGGAGCGTAGCAGCCTCGCCACATAGCGGCCTCGCAGCATAGTAGCCTCACAGCATACCAGCATAACACCCTTGCAGCATGACAGCATAGCTGCTGAGCAGCGTGGCAGCTGAGCAGATGAGCAGCGTAGCAGCTGAGCAGCGTAGCAGCTGAGCAGCTGAGCAGCTGAGCAGCTGAGCAGCTGAGCAGCTGAGCAGCGTAGCAGCTGAGCAGCGTAGCAGCTGAGCAGCGTAGCAGCTGAGCAGCGTAGCAGCTGAGCAGCGTAGCAGCTGAGCAGCGTAGCAGCTGAGCAGCGTAGCAGCTGAGCAGCGTAGCAGCTGAGCAGCGTAGCAGCTGAGCAGCGTAGCACGAACACACGGCTACATAACTACAAATAATTCCGAGTCTGCGAGAAGACTCGGGAATTTAGAGAAAGCTCGTAAGAGAGCCGGGTAAGGTTGAACGTTCGTAAGAGAACCAGCTCGTAAGAGAGCCGGGTAAAGTTGAACGTTCGTAAGAGAACAAGCTCGTAAGAGAGCTGGGTAAGGTTAAACATTCGTAAGAGAACAAGCTCGTAAGAGAGCCGGGTAAGGTTGAACGTTCGTAAGAGAACAAGCTCGTAAGAGAGCCGGGTAAGGTTAAACGTTCGTAAGAGAACCAGCTCGTAAGAGAGCCGGGTAAAGTTGAACGTTCGTAAGAGAACAAGCTCGTAAGAGAGCTGGGTAAGGTTAAACATTCGTAAGAGAACAAGCTCGTAAGAGAGCCGGGTAAGGTTGAACGTTCGTAAGAGAACAAGCTCGTAAGAGAGCCGGGGAAGGTTAAACGTTCGTAAGAGAACAAGCTCGTAAGAGAGCCGGGTAAGGTTAAACGTTCGTAAGAGAACAAGTTCGTAAGAGAGCACGGGAGGAGCGAGGCGCTTGTGGGAGAGCGGGCTCGTGAGAGAGGTGAGAGAGTGGAGAGAGATAGAGAGACGCCGAACGAGCGTATCGAGGTGGCAACAATGGTAGTACCTTGACGCCAAGTATCTATTCTTTCTAGGGTGGCATTAATATTCGTTATGTTTTTATAAATGAGTCATTTTGATGAAGCATATTTTGCGTTACATACCTTGCGTTAGTCGTACTGCTCTTTCGTTTTGAGAAAAAGAACGTATCTTTAACGGAATTTGACCGAACTTAACCGAAGTTATTTATTTAAAACTTAGTTTTCAGATAAATTAACTAAATAGATAAATATTCGCGACCCGCAGAAAAATAGAATTTCTGACAAACAACGGAACAAATTATGGGTTTGATGTTCAACAAATCCCTTCGTTCCCGATTAGACATTTCGAACCATTGTTTCCTTTTAAATATACTGTTACGACCGAGCGAATGAATAAAGCGGATATTTGTTTGTGGGGCGGATATTATTAATTACAAATAGTTCTATTTATCTTTAACGCTTTTGTTCGCACGTTTGCTCGGAGTCAAAGTCCTGTCAAGACTTTCATCTGTCACGTTTACTGTGAAGTATGTCAAGTATTCGTTTGTCGATCGTCATACCGTGTGTTCCTATAAGACCTAATCTCTATATTCATAACACTACTCCCCTCCTCCTAGAGTTGCCGCCCCGGCAACTACCTATCCACCCTATGATGTGCCACGGTCCATCATCCTAAAATCTGTCCATTTTTCTTTAACCTACACTGTTCTGACATTCGTCCATGTCCACAAGGGAAAACCATGGCCGGAAAAACCTTGGGAAGAGCAGTGTTCACAATTCTATATAGTTCCATTTTTTCCTATGTTCCGTCGTTATCAAGTCCACGCTAAATAAATTCATTTTGTCCTGTACTAAGTCCATTCCAATCAACTTTTAAGTATTTCATTCAATTCATTATTCTTTCTCTGTTTTCATTATTCTTCTCCAATTTTGTTGACATTCGAAAGGATTTGAGCAGGAAGGATTCTGGCCACTTCACAGTATCTTCAACTTTACACATATAAACAGAATTCTCCGGAAACCCTCCAGGACGCTTTTCACCCAGCGGGAATCCAAAAAAGCCGTCCAAGGCTCCAGTCAAGCAATTCACAATAATTTGATATCGTCTGCATTTTTTTTTTTGCACGTATCCTTCGTAGCCCCATCCATTTGTTTCTCAGTCAGTCAAGTTTCGAAGACCTCGAAATTCTCTCCAGGTGAAAAACTCGGGAACAAGAAAAACCTGTGACACACATTTTTAAACGTAGATATCTGAAAATAATAGGGATCCGCTCCCAATCAAGCAAAGCCATTTGTCAAAATCTATTCTTATACTTATTGTTGAAACGTAGTGTCTTAAGCTCACTGACAATGAAATATCCTTGGAATTCGATCGCCTACTAGAGTTCAACATACTCATCTACACGACCATAATCCGTAATCAATGCCTATCCGGAAAGACTCTAACATCGACCACTGTTAAACCGAAGATGATCTTCCCACAGTGTTACCATCGATCTGACCATCAGAATTTCTCGGGAACCTTTCAGAACGCTTCCCATAACAGAGGACTGTGGCCAGCAGTCCAACGTTACAACGTTCAAGGCCCACAGACAGACAATCCATCAAAAATTATTTTATAGAATCTCCGGAAGCCTTCCAGGATGCCATTCTTCGCAAATCCAAGGCTCCAGACGAGCAATCTATACTCTTTCCAGCATTGACCCTCTCTGATCTAACGACTGTTATAATTCTCAGAGAACTCCCTAAAAACAATTCAATTCCATTCCCTTGTTCGGTTACCAATTCATAAGCTTCAGTTCAAACCTAATAGACTCAAAAACCTAGACACGACGTCTTCGATGCGGACAAAACTTTTTTATGTGGTCTTCCTCACTACAAATCCAACATTTTCTGTTTTTCGATGAAATAGAAACCTGTTCGCAAGCTAAATCCAAAGTTGAATGAGTCAATCTAATGTGATTTGATTTTTTATAGTCCTTTGTCGCTCTACACTCATGTTCCCTTTGTTTCTTCTCAATAGTATGGATCGCCTGAATTTCCTCAGCCCTCGTTAAAGCTTGTCGCAAAGATGAAACGCCTTCTAACCTCAGAATGAGTCTAACCTCTCTATCAAAAACTCCTGAAACGAACTGGCGATAGGCAACGTGATCCTTAACTTCTTCGTTGCACTCGGGGTATGCTAACCTGACCAACCGTTTAAGATCCAATGCGAAGCTTCGGAAACCTTCCTTTTCATGTTGTTTCCTATTGTGGAATTCAGAATAACTGATTTGAGTGAAATGAACCTCGCCAAAACTAAAATCGAGTTCCTTTTTAACTTTTTGAAAGTCCTTGAGTTCTTCGTCTGACAAGTTAAGTAAAATTGCTCTTGCCGAGCCACGAAGCGAAGACACTAACGCAACAACCTTTTCTTCCTGTGAGTACCGATTATATTTCGAAATCATCTCGAATTGTTTGATGTATTGGTTCCATGAGCCGGAACCGTCAAACGTGTCTAGTTTAAGATGACTGTTGTGAACTGAATGTAAATTTTCTCCCTGACTCTCTGTTGCATATGAATTTTCTACAATACTCTCAGAAGATCTATCAATAGCGAGAGGAAGCGAGCTAGCAGCACAATTACAAGCGTTAGTATTTGGAACGATCACCTTGTTTTGTGCGTTACTCCTCACGATGTTATTTTCCTCGAATGCCACTCGGATCGCTTCTTTAGTCGCGATTATCGCTGATTCTTTCGCTATTTCGATAGCCTGTATCCGAATTCTCGATATTTCTTCCTCTTGTTTCTTCCGCAATTCATCGATTATTTTTACGAATTCTTCTCTGGAAATATAATCCGATTCCTGATTCCTATTTTTCGACGAAATAGTTCTTCGTTGATCTTGACTTCTTGTCACTATCGTCGACATCTCAATACTAATTCCGATTCAACCACTAATGAATTAAAGTCGCGAAGATTCGAAATCACTTCTGACACCAATGTTACGACCGAGCGAATGAAAAAAGCGGACATTTGTTTGTGGGGCGGATATTATTAATTACAAATAGTTCTATTTATCTTTAACGCTTTTGTTCGCACGTTTGCTCGGAGTCAAAGTCCTGTCAAGACTTTCATCTGTCACGTTTACTGTGAAGTATGTCAAGTATTCGTTTGTCGATCGTCATACCGTGTGTTCCTATAAGACCTAATCTCTATATTCATAACAATACTATACCCGCCGCCCTTGACAACTTCATTGCTCAAAAATGCTCATTCATTACAAACAAATTCCCATTCTACGCATTTAATTGATTTTTCCCAATAAATTAAATACTTTCCAGACGTTATCAGTATCGGAAAAATGCTTCTTTAGACTAGCATTAGTCTCATTATGTGTGTTTTAGGCTTCATTGTTGATTACCCTACTGGTGTCGAATTACGCTTACGCTTGTAGCTTTATCGTACCCCAAAACCAACCAATGCTATATGCTATTACACAAAAAAAATCCCATCGCATTGAAGTTCATGTAGCCCAAAAATATATTACCGCATTTCGAGGTTCGTAATATCTCTAACCTTTTATAGAACATGGAATCGTAGAATTTTAATATATCTTCCAAGCGTTCACGTATATCAACTACCCATCTCGCAGAAATTCACACTTTTATGTTTTCCGATGTACTCCCAATTAAAATTACTAATTATGCATTACAAAATGAACAAATTATTATTATATATTACGTTGCAAGTTACGAACTACAATCTCGCACAAATCGAAATTTCGAACTGTAAACAAATTGAAATTACGATTTACGGTACAAATTACGAACAAATTGAAATTACGATTTCCCCTGTTAACACTTAACTTCTTCTTAGCTTACGTGATTTTAGCTCTTTTTTAAAAGTCATATTTCCCAATATAAAATATCACGATTTGAAATTATTTTGCATTTCATTCAAGTTTAACCGCGATTTATCTTACTGATAATTGCTTTTACGATATATTGTACCTATTCCTTTACTGAATAGACATCTCGATTAACTCATATTCGCACAAAAATCTGTTGCACGTTACTCCATACGAGTTTTCAATTTCTATCTTACTCACATGACACTACATAAGGTAATCTATTCATCTAACACAATGTTCCATTAGTCAATGCATAAAAGTTATTATCGCATTGCTCACAAAAATCATTATTATTTAACTTTTTATATGTTATTCTTAATTTGCTATTCTTTAACGTAGAAATGACATCTTTTTACGAAAATTGTTATCTTCCATTGAAAAATTACTGTTATTTGCTTTACCAAACGTATTATTCTGTAACGCAAAAATTACCATTATTGAAAATCGCTATCCTTTAATGCATAAATTCCCATCATTTCATTGCCGCAGTTTATTACTCGTCAACGCGAACATTAAAGTTGCTCAAATTATTAACATCCTGTTTTTGAAAATTGTTATTATTTGGTTTGTCAGAATTGTTATCACTTGGCTCGCTGAGATTACCGTTTCGCAAACTTCCATAGACTTGACAATATTAATTTTTCCCCACATTACAGATGAAAATATTTTCACAGATTTTTAGAAAAATCCATTTACCCAATTGTGAAGCTCTCTTATAATTTCTGATTCATTGAATGTTTTGAAAGCTCTTCAATCATTTGAAATTAGTGCGAAGGTTCATCCCTTCATCATTGTAATTAAATCATTGGTCAACAGAATATCGTTTTCCAACAGAGATGTTGAATTCGTATGGTCCCCTTCTGGTCGCGGGATAGAAGGGAATGAAAATGTTGACAAATTAGCGGTCCAGACTCGGTCGTCGGGGTCCCGGTTGATTTTTAAAGCTCTTCCGAGAACAATTGCTTAGAAGGATTGGCATACTTTTGAAGAAAAGGAGCGGGCGAGTACAGCTCTGCTTTTTGAAAGCAAAGGTCGTCTTTACGAAAGGCTGAGACCAGTTAAAAATTATATATGGTTCAATAAACTTAAGTTCCCTAGAGATGCTGTTACTCTTATCAATAGAATTAGAGCAGGTCATATCGGTGTCAATGAACATCTATACAGAATTGAATTGAGTGGTAGTCCTGTATGCATTTGTGGCTTTGATCCACAATCCCTCAATCACATTTTTGAAGCTGCCCTGAAACAGCGATCTTCTCCGATTCACTAGTAAAAAACTTAATTGATCATAAGCATTTTCCTCCTTTGGACGTGACGAGTCTTTCATTTTCGGACCGGTGCGATGGTCTAGTGGTCAGTGTACTGGCCTCTAGTCCAGAGCATCGGTAGGTCGCGGGTTCGATTCCCGGTGCCGTCGATTTTCGTCGAAAATATAAATACGGGCGCGATGAAGCTCCAGATGTATACATGAGACCCACACAGGTATTTCTACCTGTGGGGGTCACATGTATACAGCTGTAGTCCGTGTTTACGTTCTCGACGAAACGTGACGTAGCTTCGGTGCCGGGAGGCGAACTCGAGACCGGCTATATCGGCATAGGTTTTCCGCAGTTTCCCTATGCCCATAGCAGAAATGCTATGGCAAATGCGATATAGAGGGGGAAGTCGGATGCGGCCGCATGGGGGCCTGGTTACTGATCCGGACCAGACCCCCAGGGGGGACTGGCTACTGATCCGGGCCGACCCTATAATAGGCGTAGTGCCTGCAGACGGGGGGAAATGCAAAAAAAAAAAAAAAAAAAAAAAAAAAAAAAAAAAAAAAAAATTTCGGATTCCTGGGAGATTCTGGCTGGGGCCCTATTCTCGAGTTTTATTGTATGCGATATTTTGTGAATGTTACTAGATCATCGCATGCCTCGTCAAAACTGTATTCTCGAGCGGTGATACCAAAGAATATGGATATGCCTAGAAGAACACTTCTTATGGACGGCTTGAAGCAAAATTTTCTGCGTATAAATCTACCGCAGGATGGCACCACGGTAGACCGATCAATTAACTCCGCCTACTAGGCGGACAGTTGGGACTGAAGGCTGTCTGTAGGATGAAGGTAGGGGAATTTCCCCACCTTCCTTCATATTTAGCGGAACGTCGTGCGTTCGAATCCCAGTAATAACAATTTTCTTTTTTTCTCGCTATTGCTACATTATAATTTAATACATTTATATCGTAACTTAATCTAGTGAAAAGTGATATCCGGTAAAAACTATATATTTTATCAACAATTAGTTTCCACAATTTATTTTTATTAATTTCGTTGGTGTTGCAGGTAAAATGCTGGATTCGAAGGATGTAGTTTTGAGTTCAAAACTCCGGGTTTTTTTTTTTTTTTTTTTTTTCTTCCTGAATGTTAATTACAATCGCTTGTCAATGTCTAGTGTGTATGTTATTCTTTCCATACCCGGGATATTAATTGGTGATATTAATTAACATACAGGAGGAAAAAAATTGTGTTTTGAACTCAGAACTACACTTTACGGAGCCAGCGTCTTTTTTGCGACACCAACTCGATTCTCGTATAATATCTTCTAGACAAGTTCTATATAAATTGTGGAAACTGATTGTTGATGAAATATGTAATTTTTACCGGATATCACTTTCATTAAAAAATCACTTTCGGATGGGAAAAAAACCATGGAGCAGAACGGGAGCGAGAGAGTCAGCACCATCACCCCGACTCGCTGAACAGAACGGGAGTGAGAGATGATCATCATGAGAGATGGTCAAGATCATGGAGACTAGAGTAAAGGAAACCGAACGCTTATGGCGCGAGGTCTAGAATTTTGGTCTACAAAACGAGCCTATGTTTTAGTTCCAGTTGTCACTACAAGCGTCGCTCCGATCGTTGAGTTCCACGGTGAAGTTAGCGCTTGGTCGATAAACGATATTCAATTTCTGATTAGAGATTGCAAAGTAACTCGATAGCGAAGCGCGTTAAGTAAGGGCGTTCGTGTCCGTGAAGTTCACGGATCAAATCTTTATGCAAGAGTTTTTTTTTTTTTAATTAGAGCAAATACCGTTTTAAAGTATCGAAATATCCTTTTATTTTTCTTTCGTTTCATAGCTAGCGGCAAGTAATTTATATACTTACAATTGTTAAACAACATTTTGGTACAGGTAAACGATATTGAATTACTGATTAACGATACCAAAGTGACTCAATAGCGAAACGCGTTGAGTAAGGGCGTTCGTGACCGTAAGGTTGACGGATCAAATCTTTATGTAAGCATTTATTTTTTTTTTAATTAGAGGAAATACCTTTTTAAAGTGTCGGAATGTCCACCTTTTATTTTTGAGTTTTCAGTTCATGTTTTAATCGACCCACAATTTACTTAATTAGTTACAATAATTATACATTCTTGATTAAAAAGAAAAATGCATGAGGAAAGAATCGATCCGCGAACCTTCCGAATACGAAGCTTGTATCTACGCGCTTCGCCGCCGCGTCGCTTTACGTTAGGTGTTCAGTTACTCGATATCGTTTATCTGATATAATTTCTGTTATGGAATTTGGACAATTAGCATCACCTACTGACTTAAAAACTGGCAATAATCGCCTTGCAATCTGAACAAACTAAAATAACTTGTTTATACTTTTCGCGTACAGATGCTATACCTCTCGCCCCCTATGATACGACGGTTTTCGACGAAACGCACAATTAAACGATCCTTAAAGCGCCTCCAGGTGATAGTAGGACAGAATCCAATAATTAGTCAATCCGTAATTACGTGTAAACTTAATGTATTCGAGTATGATCGCGTAAGTACGAACGTAGAAGAATGCTCTGTTCAAAATTCCCGCTCTCTGGGATCTAATCGTACGCTGCGCCTCTATCGGTGAAAGCTGAAATAATTTTGGCCCATTTCATCGACCATCTGCTCAGCACTACGTTCGGTCTCCTTTACTCTATCCTCCATGGTCAAGATGATCACCCCGACTCGCTAAAAAGAATGGGAGCGAGAGAGTCAGCATGATCACCCCGACTCGCTAAACAGAACGAGAGCGAGAGAGTCAGCATGATCACCCCAAGTCGCTAAACAGCACGAGAGCGAGAAAGTCAGCATGATCACCCCGACTCGCTAAACATAACGGGAGCGAGAGAGACAGAATCACCCGAACTTTTAAACGAATAGCAGCGCAGGAGGCATGATGCAAGGCGGAGCCAAGCCTGTTGCCGAGGTGTAAGCTTGTGTGTTTCTGTACGTGAGCTACACGTACAGCACACAGCTATACAACGCTACTAGCGACATCCTAGCAGCTGGGGTGAAAGCTTGTCCGAGCACCCCAACTTTTCTGGCTTCAACGAAGCTATAGGAAGTGTTCTTCTAGGCATATCCATATTCTTTGGTGATACGTCGGTCGTATATGATAATTATCGAATAGGGGAACGTGGGGAACAGTGTGACGTGGGGCGCGATGTGACACGGCGGATATTACGAAGGTTTGTGAACCGTTAATTGTGAAATTTCTTGTGCTAAACAATAAGTTAAATTGCAATTTGACAGACCAAAACAAATTGCAATTGCAGGCAGTAAAAAACGTAAAAATATTAATAGATTTCGACCTTTCGGGGAAAAATTTTGCTCGCCTGAAAAATGTAATATCTAACCTGAAATTCCTTGACAGTCCAGGTTTTATGTTTTCATTGATAGAGCAATTATTCGTGCTTCGCTCAGTGCCCAGATTTTCTTACTTTTAGTTCGAAAAAGTATTAATAATTATCAAAAATCAGATTTGTTGGTAGTGGGAAACAGTGTGACACAGCATTGTGGGGCACAATGTTACATCGCTTGGTGTTGTTGGGATGACCAATATCTCAACATTGAGGTTGAGCGTATTAAATTATTGTTTCTTTTTCAATTTGAACATGTAGGGGGTAAACAATGGTTCGAAACCGAAAAGAAACAGCTTCGAGAGACAATGTGGAGGAGGCCAAGATGAAAGACGCAGTCTTGCGAGTAGTCAACGACAACTACAGCATTAGGGGAGCAGTTGCGGAATTCAATATTAATCGGATGACCCTGCTTCGCTATGTGAAGAAGTATAAGGAGGTCTTTGAAGAGGCGCGCCCCGTCATGCGTTTTGCACCAAACTACAGCGTGCGCTCAGTTATCACTCAGGCGATGGAGGTCGAACTGAAACAATACTTACTTGATGCAGTGAGAATGCATCATGGACTGACACATAAACAGGTGGTGGAGCTTGCGTATCAACTAGCTGTCGCCAACAAGCTTACGTATCCTCCAGCGTGGGACAAGAATAAGCAAGCTGGACTTGATTGGTATTACGAGTACATGAAACGATGGCCAGAACTATCCCTTCGTAAGCCGGAAGGCACCAGTCTGGCTCGAAGCACGAGTTTCAACAAACATGCTGTGGTCCTCTTCTTCGATAACTTGAAGAACGCCTACGATCAACTTGGGGATAACATTTCGCCAACGCGTATTTACAATTTGGAGGAGACTGGCTCGAAAACGGTGCATAATCCACCTAAAAGTGTTGCTCCGAAAGGACAACAACAAGTAGGACAAATTACTTCGGGAGAACGTGGTGTTTTAGTCACGGCATGTTGCTTCATTTCTGCAAGTGGATCGTTTGTTCCTCCTTACTTGGTATTTCCACGAGTAAGATTCAAGCCTCACATGCTGAATGGCGCTCCTGCGGGATCTGCTTGTAATGCAAATCCGTCTGGATGGATGAACGGGATCATCTTCGTTGACGTGCTTCGGCATTTTCAACATCATACAAAGGCATCTGTCGACAATAAAGTGCAAATGGTGGAGTAGTAGCGGCTACGAATCGGCCAATCCCAGGTGTCAGGGAATGTGAAAAAAAACCCATACGGGTGCGTTAACTGTTTACGTTTCGGTCCAGGTTGCAGACCCTCCTCTGAACAATTTTATTCACGTATCTACATTATGAAATAAAATACGAGATCGATCATTTAAGGAACATTTAAATTAGATTGGCCAGTATTAATAATTAGTATGGACCAATTTCCAATTATGCAAATTATGTTAACAGTGAACTAATGTAGTTATACATAACAATATTAAACCTTATATATTAACGGATTAAATAAAAAATTTGGATGAGGCAACTAACCTGTGTTTGGTATTAAATTTCTCCCTCAAATGTCAGATCGAGGGCTCATGCCTATTGAGAAAGACATATCTGAATACCGCCAATAACTGCAGCCGGGAACTTCGGTCGCAGCTACCGCAATCACTCAACATAATGCTTCACTTTTGGCAACGCAGGCAAATGTTGGTAAGCAAATGGCGAGTTCTATATAAAATAATTTAAAAGTAGAGTCAAAACTAAATTCACAATAAGTCAAATGGTAAAACCAACAGTATTTATAATTAAAAAGATAAACTATAAAATATTTACCCCGATATTAGATCCGATCTTTTCTTATTTGACTTATTGTGAATTTAAAAAAAAAATCTTTTAAAAAAAGCGTCACGCTGTGCCCCACGTTCCCCTACTTCCTATCGAGTGGGTAGTCGCATACGATATCTAGATCTAGATCTCGTATACATTTTTCAATAATATCTTCTGCTTGCGACCGTTTAGTTTGTTTACAAAGTTTGTTTTTCATAATCGTAAGTACTAAATATATCACTAAAAAAATAGTAAATTATTAATTTCCGGAACGACTGCTGACTAACGACTGAGAGAAAATAATGAAGAATCAAAAACTTGAATTTTTACTCTCGCCGTTCCTGAATCCGCACATACCTGGACTGTAAAAAAATCTACTTGAAATTTAATGTACTTTTACTGGAAGTTGTTATGCATAAACTAGTATATTAAATTTAATATACAAGTGTAATGGAAAATTAATGTATGGTACAGCACATTCAATAATTTACTTCAATTTTACAGTAGAAATTCTTGAATTTTAATAATTTCCTTTAATTTTACTGGAAAAGTACATGAATTTTATATCACAATTGTATAATAAATTTCGATGGCGAGTTTATGCATAAGAACTTCCAGTCTTTTCTAACAGTGTGAAGAAAACCCCTTAGGCAACCTGCAATATTACATCTGGTCATCATGAGACTTTTGCATTTTCAGGCAGACTCTTTTTCCGCGAAGATTTTTTGGATGCAATATCTTTGGTTCATACATGTATTGTGTATGAACAATATGTGTTTCTAGAAAATTAATAGTTTTGCTTTATGAAAAAGCCTTCGTGTATGCACGTGAATAATACATAGTGTTACGTGTGATGTTCCGCTTGTAATTCAATTGGGTTAAATCGGTGTTTCCACTTTTGCGACATACCTACAGACACATATCTTTGAAATAACCAAACTGAATCTTGCGGGTATTTGGAAGTCATAAAATCTGTATCTTATTGGTCCTCGAGATTTCTTTAAAGAGATAGCTCACCAAGTCCATGTGGCAACCCTAGCAAGTCGTGTCACCGCAATTTTACCGCAATTAACCCCTAGTTCACCAAAAAACGACTAACGTCGTTTTGTGCAAAAATGTTACGGCAAATCACTGCAAAACGACCGATATTATTTCATACTCGATCGGTCGTTTTCCGGCCAGGTGACGAAAAAAACGACTGCAAAACGACCGACCTTATTTCATGCTTGATCAGTCGTTTTACGTTTAACGACCGAAAAACGACTGCAAAACGACCGATCTTTTTTCATTTTTAAATATTAATTAAATATTATTAAATTAATAAATGCACGGAACAAGAAAATATGTGCGTGCTCCTGAAATATCGTATTTGGAGAAAAAAAAAAAAAAATTAGTCACGTCTGTAGGTCTCGAACCTGCAACCTTCGGATTACTAGCCAAGTGCTCTGCCTGCTCGGCCACTCAGTTCGTTAATACATGTTAAACTCATGTTCCATATAAGTTATTCGCCGAAACGTATGGTAGCTTATGAGGAACGTGTGTTGATCATACTTTAACGAACTGAGTAGCCGAGCAGGCAGAGTACTCGACTGGTAGTCCGAAGGTTGCAATTTCGAGACCTATCAGCGACACAATTTTTTTTTTTTTTTTTTTTTTTTGAAAAATGAAAAAAGATCGGTCGTTTTGCAGTCGTTAAACGTAAAATGACTGATCGAACATGAAATGAGGTCGGTCGTTTTGCAGTCGTTTTTTCGTCAACTAGCCGGAAAACGACCGATCGAGTATGAAATAATATCGGTCGTCAGTCGTTTTTGCGGTTGTTTATCGGTGGCACGACTTGCTAGGGAACGATGTAAGTATATCGTATGCGAGAATTATCAAAACCCTTCTCTCGCATGTCAGTCGAGAATAGCATTTCGATCTCGTATACGATATACGGTCATCGAAATTTCTTGTATACGAAAAATACCGCACACTCTCGAGAATCGGGCCCCTGCTAGTTAATTTTGCGAGAGATATTAAGCACATATGTGCTCTTACCTATGACTAGTCGAGATTGGTTAGGCCTATCCATTCTTCTCTATGTTTTTCTTTCTTTATATAATAATAAGGGTAATTCTTATGGCGTAATCATTTTTGTAATTTTTAGTCTAGTTCCTGCCGTCACATTTCACAGTTTCTATGGCGCTTAACAGTGGAAAAGAGATATTAAGACTGTTAGTTTAAAGTTTGCACTCCTTGCTGTTTGAGTGCTATGGTAAATTCAATCTTCCCGCTTTATTAGCCCGAAACATGTGACGTATTTAGCACTCCGAATGAGGTGTTTTTTTATGACTGATAAACGGCTGTTGTCAGTACATGAGTGTCGTTGTTCTATCCATTGGGATATAGTAATGGTTATTCAACCAAAGTGGACTAACCATCCTCGCACAAACCTCAAAGTAAAAAATTGGCCGATACGGTTGACACCTAGTGGCCAGAGCGGTTCGCCTTGAAGTATGGTGCTTCAAGTCCGCTCGAAGTGAGAGAAGAAGAAGAAGAAGAGAGCGAGGGCGCATAGCGCCCGAGCCGTACGTAACCCTAGTATACTGTAACGGTAGTTAGTCGTTAACATTGATATGTTATTCTGAAGATCCAGAATATAAGATTCGAGCAGGGAGGAAAATAATTCAGACCTTAGATAATGTGTAAAAGCGGATATTTATTGATCAGCAAACAAATTTCTGTTTTTACAGCAAATGTTTCCATTCTAAAATCGTACTCGTGCATGTTCCCGTTGAATTTTCGATTTTTGTTATTTTTTTTACACTCATACAAAATTTGTTTTCGCTTAACTTCTATGTCCTATCTTAATATCTAATTATTACGCCTAAATACCCGAAAACACAATCTCGAACTTATTTTACAAATTACTTCTCGAATTGACCCTCAATTTGCCCAATTTCCTTAAAGATTTATAAAACTAATTATTTTTACAATTTTGGGTGTTGTAGCACCGTCTAACAAAGTTCCATGCGACAGAGATCTCCCTGACTACATTTAAAATCATCGCAATATCCTTCTATTGCTGTCTCGCTTGCACTTGTGTATTTTCGGACCTCTCGCTCGCACTCGTGGGCGCTTGGACCTCTCAGTCGTACTCGTGGACGCATGGACTTCTCACTTGCTCTCATGACGCTCGACTCTCGTGCTGCTTCTATCCATGCCCGCCGGCAGTTGACGCGTCGACGTTGGTAATCTGCGCTCGATGCTAGCTTCAGTCAGTCCCAAATTGGCCGCCTCAATGTGACGGGTGAAGTGTCGCCAGATATTACAGTATTTAATATCTCGGCAATTAGAGTCTACAGAAAACCGTGTATGGACTCTGGTTATTCTGCGAGCCGCTCTCCATCGTGATGTAAAACTGTGGCTCTCTCTCGTGACTCGTCTGACACAGGATACTCGGTTTCGGCTGGACTTTGGAGATTTTCTCCAAGTCTAGTGACGTGGCACCAATCAGCTGTTCGTTGCTCCAGGACCCTTTAATGGTTGACAGTTGTCGACTTCGATGTATTTCTGCTGTCGGATGATTCTCGAAGATCCAATAATTTCTCCTAAAGTCTATGTTACAATACATAAAACATAGACTTAGAACCTAGACTGAGCGTTCCGCTGGTGGGGGTCCGTAAAACATAAGAGAGAGAGGGATGTCGGTGGTCCTCGTGTTGTCCTTTTCTAAGAGCATAGAGTGGGGAATATCCATTTCGGCATGCGCATACCGCACTAACCTAAAATATAATAATTCTATAAACAAACAAATGTCAGTGACTTTTTGTCCTCGCCGATCATTCTTCCAAATTAGGAAAATTTGCAAATTTTGCAGAGGGGATGATCATAAAGGAGTATGTAGATTCATTAGGTGAGACACCTTGGCGTATGTCAGTTCGATATACAAATTATGCTTTCAATATGAAACGAAATGAACCGGTGCGATGGTCTAGTGGTTAGGGTACTGGCTTCTAGTCCAGACCATCGGTAGGTCGCGGGTTCGATTCCCGGTGCCGTCGATTTTCGTTGAAAATATAAATACGGACGCGATGAAGCTCCAGATGTATACATAAGACCCACACAGATATTTCTACCTGTGGGGGTCACATGTATACGGCTGTAGTCCGTGTTTACGTTCTCGACGAAACGTGATTTAGCTCCGGTGCCGGGAGGCGAACTCGAGACCGGCTATATGGGCATAGGTTTTCCGCAGTTTTCCTATGCCCGTAGCAGAAATGCTATGGCGAATGCGATATAGAAGGGGAAGTCGGATGCGGCCGCATGGTGGCCTGGTTACTGATCCGGACCAGACCCCCAGGGGGGACTGGCTACTAATCCGGGCCGACCCTGTGATAGGCGTAATGCCTGCAGACGGGGGGAAATGCAACATAAAAAAAAATATGAAACGAAACTTTATTTATTTAGCTAGTTCTAGAGGTGAACATTTTTATTGATTGGAAAACAGAACCAATTTGTTGTGATATGTACGTATTCACTTAATACAGTCTTGTCTAGATGCACTCTCGTGATGCAATCGAACTTGGAAATACTATTTCAGTATAGATTCAAGAAGTTGACTTTTGTGATCTGAGCGGTGACTGTTCAAGCAAGTGATCAGTGTTTAGGAAAACGTCTCAAGGAAGCATCCTTTTCGCCTTCATAATCAGTGTTGGATTTACGTTCTTTAACTTGAAAATGTTGTTAGTAATTCGAAAGACTCTTTCAGCCACTTTACAAATACAAAGGGCATCAGCACTTGGCGATATGAGTCCTCCCCTACCCCAGATAAACAAACATGCTTTTTTTGTCATGCTGGCACCGTGCCGTCATGTACGACCGAATATGACGGCATGGTGACGACATGGCGTGCCATATCGAAAAATTTTGAACGCACGGCGTGACAGCACGGTGACGGCATGGTGAAGGCATGACGTGCTGTTTTAGTTTTATTGCAGTCGAATCCTAAAAACATTCGCAGGTTTATAAACACTTTGGCTGCAAATCGCTTGCGAGAAACGCCTTAGTCATTTGCAATCTAGCGGCATTATGCGAAACGCCGATGCACGATACAAGTGGCGGCACATTAGCGTTTGGTATAATGCCGCTAGATGGCAAATGACTAAGGCGTTTCTCGCAAGCGATTTGCAGCCAAAGTGTTTATAAAACTGCGAATATTTTTAGGATTTGACCGCGCTCGAGGGAACTATCGTCTGAAGGCGATGCTCCTTGGTATTAATTTTTGTATTCCTTTGTTGAAAAGAGACGCTGGCAGTCTGTCTTTTTTCCTTAACTTGGAATTTCGGATCTCAAAGAATCAATAAAATTGAAACGGCATGTCATGCCTTCACCATGCCGTCACCGTGCAGTCACGCCGTGCGTTCAAAATTTTTCGATATGGCACGCCATGCCGTCACCGTGATAGCACGCCATGGTGGCACGGTATCGGCATGTATCTGTCTGGGGCATTTTCGTTTTTGGAGTAGTGATGGTATCTCTTCAGCAGTCAAACTTTCTATGCAAGTATTGCAAGTGATTCTCCTGAAAACAGATTTAACTGCATAGCCCGAAATGGACGCGGTGATCTCAGAATTGTACTGATTCCAACACCATCCATTCGGTGCCTCATAATCATGATTAAAGAAAATCAAATTTCATCCAAGTTCTTTTCTTATTGTATTCTTCTCTCCAGCTTCAGTAGACACTTGAAGTATTAACGTGTCATCTCTTGGTATTGTGTTTCCTGTAACAGGTACTATCCCATCATTCACATGCGTCAAAAGTTTTTTGTATGCTGACTTGAATTTTCGGGCACTCGGGTTGTTGTCGTAACCACCTTGACTACGTATACACGAAAAGAATGTTTCCAAATGATCTTGAGAAAGTTTAAAAGTCAATAGATACGAGAGATTTCCTTATTTGAAAACATGTTTTGCAAGATCGATGGCACTTTTCATGCACAAAATCAATCCAATAAACCCGGTTTTTCTCTGAGTGTTACGGGCAGGATTGCCATTTCACTGTAGTTTTTTTATGCACGCAATGTACTCTGTGACTTTGCTTTGAAGAAATGTTTTCTAATGTTATACACTGCCGAAAAAAATCAAAAAATTTAAACGTTGCTCTTAATCAGTATACGTAAAAAAATGGGTTCTTACCTGTGAAAAGATATACCGTCCTTTCCCCAATTCCCTTTTGCAAATTCAGCACGACGAAACCATACTTGTATTTTTGACGACATAACCTCGCTGTCACATAGGCGCTGGCGGGGAATTAACGACGGAGGAGAATCCCCCACTCTATGCTCTTAGAAAAGGACAACACGAGGACCACCGACATCCCTCTCTCTCTCTTGTGTTGTTCGGACCCCCACCACCGGAACGCTTAGTCTAGGTTCCAAGTCTATGACATAAAATAATTTTTCCGGTGATACTATTTCTCCACTGCGTATTACAAGGATAACATTATTACAGTATACATAACTTCCATTTTACGTTGCCGCAATGGAACATGTTCACTGCGTTGTTTGTAAGATATGACACGTGTGAAGGGGACGTTTGACGATTTGGTCTTACTCTTGCTAATAAACTCTGGAGCTTTCACGCTTTTCGCACAATACCTCTGTCTACCTCTATGCGCCACCGTACCTATCCTCTCCGTGTTAACGCTACTCTTATACCTTAAATGTAACATTGCAGTTTACCCTACACTGAGGCAACAATCCGTGAGACCATGAGGATAGAGACGCTAACGCCATGGAGTGTAGGGCATAGAGCGACGGAAACAACTACTCTGTTGGGATATGATGTACCCATCGATACTGCTGTGATTACAAACTTAGCTGCTATGCACAATGACCCGGATCTGTGGGGCGATCCGGAAAACTTTAGACCTGAAAGATTTTTGACCGAAGATGGCCAGTGCCTTACCAAGGATTACTCGCTTCCATTTGGATTTGGTAAGTAAAGAAATTGAGAAAAAGAAAGTGTATTACGATATATATATACAGTGAGGTTCAGGTGAAACTAGACACCCGATAGGCGCGTGCGCGTCAAAGCGACGGTTCTCAGCCGCGTCGCTTGCCCGTTCGGCTTCCGAGCTCGGCAAACGGTGGCATGGAAGGAGTGGCTTCGAAGAGAGGGGTTCGGCGGGCCCGACCGACTACGAATTCACGGAGCCCGAACACACTCAAGCGTAGTAGCATGAATGCTAAAAATTAATTTTGTTCATTTCTGATGTCTTATCAATAGTGATGTACGAATGTGTCAAAGGGCAATCATAGCAACATTACAAATTACCCGTATGGTGGTAATATCACCTGCTTTGAGTTTGATTAAGATTATTACAATATTAGTTAATAATTAATAATAACCGTTTTTAATAATTAACAACTTGGGATTATCTTTACTTATTTCTTGCATCGTTGCTAGTAATAAAAGGTTCTATGGCATTTCCGTCTAGTTAAAAGTCTTCCATAATAAAAATGACGCGAGGGTTGGCGACGCAACTCGCACGGGGATTTCTCGAAAAATCTTGCTCATAAGACAAATTGAAAAAACCTTTTTTAATATAAAAAATGCAAGCAATTAAGATAAACAATTTTTAACTTAATTACTTTTTAATAAGTTTAGTTAAATAATAAATGTTGTTGCCTATTTTCAAAAATAATCATTTTATCAGTGGCCATTTATTTTACTGCATTTCCTGCATGGTTTTGAGAAAAAATCTTTTTGCATTCTTCGATAGAAGCAACAGTTTCAACTAATAATAACCCTGAAGAATTATACACTAGCAAATTTTATAGTAACGACAGCCCTAACTTTCTAACTCTGCGTTAAATGAATTAATCTTGAAGGCAGATCTTTTCATTTTTAATTATCTAGTGGAGACTATTTTTTT
Organism: Ephialtes manifestator; assembly: GCA_963970395.1. Classification (NCBI taxonomy): domain Eukaryota; kingdom Metazoa; phylum Arthropoda; class Insecta; order Hymenoptera; family Ichneumonidae; genus Ephialtes; species Ephialtes manifestator. The sequence continues at coordinate 30,142,132 of OZ019974.1, read as the reverse complement.
TTGTTCAATGATCCTGAACAGTTGGAAATCATTTTTCTAATTTTCGCATTATTTCTAATTATTAATTCGCATAATTAATAATTCTCAGTAGCTCATTTTTCATTTTTTTATTATCGAGTAATGACTATTTTTATTTTCCATTCTTCCAATGATCCTGAAAAAAGCAGTCATTTTTTGCAGTCATTTAAAAAAAATAGTGCCAGCTGTACCTTCTCATCTGTTCGCGTAATAAACCTTTTTTTTTTGTTTACGAGTTAAGATCGCTTTTTTTGCGATTCTATCAATGCTACCAAAATTTGGTTAATGCTGCAAAAGTTTTGCAGTCAGCAACAATTTTTCGGAAATAAAAATCTTTAAAATAAGAATAAAAAGAAATAATAGATGTTACTAGATAAATAAATAAATAAAAAAAGTACTTTCACTGCATTCGTTGCATAGTTTAGAGAGCAAAGAGTCCTTCAGTATTTTTTGCTAAAACCTATTAAAAATAAACACATCGGAATCGGTGGCGACACAGCTTCCACGAGGATAACTATTAAAATCTTACCCCTACAAAAAAGTGCAACAAGACCTTTACTACTCAAAAAATGCAAGGAATTAAGATAAACAAGTTGAAAGTTAAATACATATTAATTGCATAAGTTAAACGATAATTACTTGCTAATTTTCAGCAACAATAATTTTGCCGGTGCGGGATTGATTTCAGTGTATCAAGGTAGTCTGAGCACATTGACTGACGTCGCATAAGTTCGAGAGAGTTTGAGAGCGAATTACGAACAGTTCTCGAAGAGATAAAAATCTGAAAAAAAATCAAGGATATGGAAGGTGCTAAAGAGTTCACTTTGGACAATAATAATTTAAATAATGTTATTAACAAATCACGGAAATAAATAATTGTTCAACAATACATCCGGCAAACTAATTTCGTTTTTGTTATAAAAATGATTCTTTTAATTTTCTGCATATGTATGAATTTTTTTCAGAATTTTCTCTGATTTTTTATTTTAACATAAAAAAAGCGCGATTTTCAAACATCACACAAAATTCTGAAAAAATTTATACGTATGCAGAAAAATGAAAAGATCACTTTCATTACAAAAAAAATTGGGTTACCGGGTATTTTGTTGAACAATTCTTTATTTTAGTAATTTGTTAATAACATTTTTAAAATTATTATCGTCCAAAGTAATCTCTTTAGCACCTTCCATATGCTTGATTTTTTTTTCAAATTTTTATCTTATCGAGAACTGTTCGTAATTCTCTCTTAAACTCCCTCGAACTTATGCGACGTCAGTCAATGTGCTCAGACTACCTTAATTGCATCGTTTTCAGAAAAAACGTCCTTTAGCATTTTTCACTTCAAACAATAGTTTTTAAAATAAACAAAATGAAATCGGTGACGACACAACTCCCACGCAGATTACTCTAAGAGTCTAGCCCTGTTCGTGATACACATGTTTTATTTTATTTTTAATTTCATCGAGCTATCTAACGATGATTCCGTCAAATCTCGGCTGCAACGTGGCCACGCTCGAAGTTGTAGATGGCGCAAAACGCGGCAGTTGGCGGCAGTCGTGGCGTCAAGTCGTGTATTCGAAGAGTTTACGCTTCCATTACAAATAAAAACGATTATTTATGGTTTGACCGTGTCCATTATTTCTAACAATACGTGCCTAGCACCGGTCCTTCATCCAGGACACAACATTTTGGTCCTTCGAGCCGGATTAACCGGATAAAAATTACAAAGCAAAAGTTATTGCGTCATTCTCTCGCGAGCGTTGCTGCGTATGTGACGCTGAGTGAGTGTAGTGCGTGTGAGTCACCGTGTCGTATATCGATCAACGACAGACCGCATCGGCAAATATTCTAACATTTCTAACATTCAAGTGTGCGCATCTCGCTAGCATTGCCACTGTGCGACGCCGAGATATTGAAGTGTATGCGTGATACCGTGATCACAAGCGAAAAGTGAGAACGGGCCGTACACTCGTGCTCATCGAGCAATCGCGTGGTACATCGCGCAAGTTTTCGCCATTGTTCGACGTAAAGCAAAGCCCGAGCGCGCAACGTCGGAGATATCGAGGCTCGAACGCGCGGCAGCGTAAAGCATCGAGACTCGAGCACGCGCTTTCGGAAACATTGAGGTTCGAGCGCGTGACGTCGGAAATATTGAGGATCGAACGAGCTGCAACGTAAAACATCGAAATTCGTGCGCGGCATCGTTAGAGACGACAGTGCAATCGAGCGGGATCGTGAAATCCACCGTCGCGCAGGCGCCCAGAGCGGTGGTACACACGCGACGCGAAAGTAGTACCGTCGCCTTCGTCTGTCCGTTCGAGTCACGTGATCGACACTAGAGCGCCACAATCGGCGGCCATTACGATTCGGCAAAGTGACAGCTTCGTCTCCACTCGACGATAATGGCTGACGCGGCTGCCGCAATCGCGCTTAATGCACATAAATCGAGGCGCAAGCAAATAAAAGGAAATCTCACGAGGTTACGTACGTATTTAAGCTCATTGAACGTACCTCAAGTTTCGGTAATCGAATTGCGGCAACGTTTGTCAAGGGTGACTGAACTTTGGGAAAGTTTCAACGCAACACAATCGGTGATCGAGGAACTCGAACCCGAAGAGGAAGACGAAGTACTTCACCAAGAGGAGAGAACGTCGTTCGAAACGAAATATTTCTCAATTACCGTGGATTTCGAAACGTTAATTGACAGAAAACTCGAGGAAGCACGGCCTCCTCAAATACCTTCACAAAATCACAACATTCGAGAGGGAACTCCGGCATCTCAGGGTAGTAATGCGGCAAATGATCATTTGAAATTACCACGCGTTACTTTACCGACTTTTTCCGGTAAGTACGAAGAATGGATTCCGTTTCGAAACATGTTTCAGAGTATGATTCACGACAATCCTACTCTTCCCAGTGTGCAAAAGATGCAATAACTCATCTCAGCGTTGTCAGGCGAAGCTAGCGATATCGTTAGCTCGCTCGAGGCTTCTGAAGAAAATTACGCTGAAGCCTGGAAGATACTCAAGGATCGATATGATGACGACAGTCTAATAATCCAAAAACACGTCAGAGCGTTATTCGAGCAGCCCGTTTTGACCAAGGAAAATCATCTCGGTTTACGGCAGTTGCTTGATAACGTATTGAAACACCTACGAGCGCTAAAAGCCCTGAAAAGGCCCACTACTCAATGGGACGATCTCATGATCCATCTCGTAACGAGTCGTCTGGATCAAACGACAAGTAGAGAGTGGGAAACGACGATAAAAAAGGGGAAATACCAACGTTCACGCAGCTCACGGATTTTCTGTCTCAACGGTGTCGAGCTCTGGAAGCATCGGCACGCTCGCAACGACCTATGTCGTTTGCTCCGACGGAAGTCAAATCCGATCGTAACCGAGGCACAACAGCCCACGTAGCTACGACAAATTGCGGGTATGCATACTGCTCCAAAGAAGATCACACGATATATAGATGTACCGAGTTTTTGGATTTGGAAGTGAATCAACGTATCTAGGAGGCCAAGTCCCGCAAGTTATGCTTAAATTGTTTAAAAGCTGCAGGTCACGTGGCGAAACAGTGCGGATCGGGATCGTGCCGAAAGTGCAACAAGCGGCACAATATGTTGCTTCATTTGGAGCAGACGTCGAAGCAGTCAGAGCCTGCAGCCACGAAGACAGCGCCACCGGACAAAGAAAAGGTAGTAGCTACGAGTGTGAATCACGCGTCAGTCGGGCAAGAACGACAGGTACTTCTCGCAACGGCAATCGTCAACATTATTGACGTTAACGGCAAGGCGCAAGCTTGTCGAGCATTGTTGGACAACGGATCGCAATCTTGCTTCATCACGATGAGTTGCATCAAGAACCTAGGTCTCAAGCAATATGCGACACGTATTCCGATTTCGGGCTTGGGCGAGCTATCGACGCAGACACATGGCCTCGCTAAGATAACGTTACAATCGAGAATCAACGGTTTTCAAGCCAAGCTCGATTGTTTGGTAATCGAGAAAATCACGCAAGCGCTTCCAGTCAATCAACTTAATATTCACGAGTTGAACCGGTGCGATGGTCTAGTGGTTAGGGTACTGGCCTCTAGTCCAGAACATCGGTAGGTCGCGGGTTCGATTCCCGGTGCCGTCGATTTTCGTAGAAAATATAAATACGGACGCGATGAAGCTCCAGATGTATACATGAGACCCACACAGGTATTTCTACCTGTGGGGGTCACATGTATACAGCTGTAGTCCGTGTTTACGTTCTTGACGAAATGTGACGTAGCTCCGGTGCCGGGAGGCGAACTCGAGACCGGCTATATCGGCATGGGTTTTCCGCAGTTTTCCTATGCCCATAGCAGAAATGCTATGGCGAATGCGATATAGAGGGGGAAATCGGATGCGGCCGCAATCTGGGGGGGACTGGCTCGCGGCAGAAATGCTTCGGATGACGAATAATTAAATAATACTGTGCGGAAAGCCGAGCCGACCCGCTATAAGACTCACATCGGAGACTTGATAAGCGGGGGAAAATGCAAAAAAAAAAAAAAAAAAATATTCACGAGTTGCATATTCCAGATGTGATAATCTTGGCTGATCCTGACTTTCATCAGCCGTCGAGCGTCGATCTGTTACTTGGGGCAGAAATCTTTTTGGATCTCCTATGCATTGGAAAAATCAAGATCGCGGATGATCAGCCAATCTGGCAGAAGACACTTCTCGGTTGGATTGTTTCCGGCAACTTCATGATGCACGATCAACCAAGAAATGCGACGATCTGTAACTTCGTGCTTAACGAGCAACTTAATACGAATCTTACTAGATTTTGGCAAATCGAGCACACGGAACGACAGAATACGCGAACTCCGGAAGAACGAATCTGCGAAGGACATTTTGCGCAAACCTATAAGCGCAACGCTGAGGGTCGATTCATCGTAGATCTACCATCAAGACAAGAGGAACTCGAGAAGATAGGAGAATCAAGAGAAATCGCACTTCAACGATTCAAGATGCTGGAGCGCAAGCTGGAGCGAAAACCTGCTCTGAAAAAAGAATATACCGATTTTATACACGAGTATCTGGATCTGCAGCACATGCGAGAGCTCAAGAGCGATAGTTTGACATGGGACGTACGCCCACATTACTATCTGCCGCATCATTGTGTGGTTAAGGAAACGAGTACCACCACAAGGCTGAGGGTTGTCTTCGACGCATCGAGCAAGACAACTACTGGGCTTTCTCTAAACGACGTCTTTATGGTCGGACCCGTTCTGCAGGATGATCTGTTTTCCATACTGCTCCGTTTTCGAAGCTTCGAAAATGCTCTAACCGCTGACATCACCAAGATGTATAGGCAGGTACTAGTGAATGAAACTCAAGTTCCGCTGCAGCGTATTGTCTGGCGCGATCACCCAACGGATGACATAAAGACGTACGAGTTGTTGACGCTTACGTATGGAACAGCACCCGCATCTTTTTTATCTACGAAGGTTATTCAGCAGCTAGCCGATTTGGAAGAAGCAGAGTTTCCCAAAGGAGCCATGGTGGTACGCCGAGACTTCTACGTCGACGATTTAATTTCGGGTGCGAACTCCAAAGAAGAAGCAATCATGATTCGGGATCAAACGGCGGCACGTTTGCAGAAAGGAGGCTTCGAGCTCCGAAAATGGGCGTCCAACAGTCAAGACCTACTCAAAGACATCTCTGGATCATCGATTTCTAACGCGATACTAGAATTGGAAAAGGATGGAACATCAAAGACTCTAGAGTCAAATGGAATCCGTCAGAGGACACGCTACAGTATGCGATCTCGATGGATGAATCAGGTTCCAGCTCCTATACGAAAAGGTCAATTCTGTCCAGTGTCGCTCAGATATTTGATCCTCTCGGGCTTTTGGGACCCGTAATATTGCCCGCCAAAATCATGACTCAGAAACTTTGGAGACTTCAAATCGATTGGGACGAATCGTTACCCTCAGATATCCATACGCAGTGGTCGGAATACGTCAAGAACATTCAAGACCTCAACGGATTCGGCATACCGCGGAAGATTATCAGCCCTGGACAAGATGTACGACTAGAACTTCATGGGTTTTGCGACGCGAGCGAACGAGCGTACGGGGCCTGCATCTATATACGTAGCAGCAACTCGCGCGAGTTCCTTCAAGTGCAGTTACTGTGCTCCAAGTCTCGAGTCTCACCTCTCAAAACTCTTTCAATTCCGAGGCTAGAGTTGTGCGGCGCTCAGCTGCTGACTCAACTAATGCGCAAGGTCAAGCACGCGTTGGAGCTTAACATCAGCAAATGTTATTACTGGACCGATTCATCGATCGTGCTGTATTGGATTAAGGCGACCAACAAAAAATTGCCCGTCTTTGTCGCTCTTAGAATCGGCGAGATTCAAGAAATGACCGCGGTCGAAGATTAGAGCCACGTGGGAACGAAGGAGAACCCTGCTGATCTCGTGTCCCGAGGTGCTACTCCGAAAGAATTATCGACATCTCAGTTGTGGTGGAACGGGCCCTCATGGCTTCAGGACGATGACATCATCAATTCTCGTTCCGAAGTTCCAGAACCAGACGAAAGTCAATTAAACGTGTGTGATAAATCGGTGGTGATCGCGATGTCCGCGCAAAAAGATACTGATCCGTTCGCGAAATTTTCAACCTTTAACAAGCTTATTCGAGTTGCCGCCACATGCATACGAGTCGCGCGTATCTGCCGAAAAGAACAAGGTTTCGTGCCTTCGAGTCCTTTATCGATCGACAAATTAGAATACGCGAGAAAGTGCTTGATCAGACGAGAGCAGCGATTGGCTTTCGCGGACGAATTGGATGCTCTTCAAAGCGGTACTGGTATTTCGAGCAAAAGCAGTTTGAAGGGCATGAATCCTTTTATTGATGACGACGATCTTCTGCGTGTCGGTGGCAGACTAGAAAATTCGGAACTCCAACATGACGTCAAGCATTCGGTGTTGTTGCCTCATCGTTCAAGGTTCACTGAGCTCGTCATTGAGTACGAACACAAAAAGAATCTACACGCCGGAGCTGAAGCAACTCTCGCTGCGGTTCGATTGCAATATTGGCCAGTCAGGGCGCGCGGTACGATCAGAAGGGTTCTTCGTCAGTGTATCCAAATCGCGACCGCGATTTTCGGAGCAACTTATGGGTAACCTTCCGGTTCATCGAGTGACACCTTCGAGACCTTTCAGCAGTACAGGTGTGGACTATTGCGGACCGATTTACGTTCGTGAGGGCAAACGACGAAACAGCAAGCACATCAAAGCATACGTCGCCGTATTTGTGTGCATGGTTACTAAAGCTGTGCATCTGGAGGTTGTATCAGACATGACGACAGACGGCTTCCTCAACTCGTTCAAACGGTTCATCGGTCGCAGAGGAAAACCCTCCGACATGTTCTCTGATAACGGCACCAACTTTATCGGGGAGAATCGTGAGTTGGAAGAGCTCAGGATTCTCTTTCACAAGAAGAACATCAGCGCAAGATTATCGACGCAACGTCACCAGATAAGATAAAATGGCATTTCATACCGCCTCGGGCCCCGCATTTCGGCGGTTTGTGGGAGGCGGTAGTCAAATCGTTCAAAAGTCATTTCTACAAAGTGGCCTGGGACGCAGCTCTAACCTTCGAAGAAGCCCCCACACTCGTAACGCAAATTGAGGCGATTTTAAACTGGAGGCCGTTGACTGCGCTTTCTTCGGATCCGAACGATTTGAGCTACCTCTCCGCCGGTCATTTTCTTATCGGCATTTCGTTGGTATCATATCCCGAGCCTGACATAACTCATCTCAAAGTAAATCGGCTGTCAAGATGGCAACGATCGGAACAGATCCGCCAGCACTTCTGGAAACGCTGGTCGTCGGAATATCTTTTGCAGCTTCAACAGCGCAGTAAATGGCAAACGACTTATGACACGCAACTTCAAGTCGGCCAGCTCGTTCTCTGTCGTGAAGACGAACTGTCACCGTTGAAATGGGTTCTAGGAAGAGTTCAAGAAGTGTGCCCTGGCAGCGATCAAATAATCAGAGCTGCTGTTATTAAAACGGCCACAGGAGTCTTCAAAAGACCAGCAGTCAAACTGAGCATACTTCCTTTCGAGTCGCTTTCTGATGACGCGAAAGATTAATTAAAGTGTATTTATTTGTTTCATTCATTCCTACGCGAATAGTTTCATTCCATTTTTCTCTAAGTTTATTTGGGTACTATACATGTTTTATTTTATTTATTTGTGTTCCTAATACGATGTCGTTATTATGTTGCGCGTTGGTGCTCATTCGTCGTGTCGACATTGTGCTTTATTTAAATCGGCATTATTTCATTTCATTTGTATTTTTTTTCATTTTTGCGTTAAATAAGTTCACGAGTAAGAACAGCGAAGTTGACAACTAGATGTTATCAAGGCGCGCTGTATGTTCGTGATACACATGTTTTATTTTATTTTTAATTTCATCGAGTTATCTAACGATGATTCCGTCAAATCTCGGCTGCAACGTGGCCACGCTCTAAGTTGTAGATGGCGCAAAACGCGGCAGTTGGCGGCAGTCGTGGGCACGTCGTCGTGGCGTCAAGTCGTGTATTCGAAGAGCTTACGCTTCCATTACAAATAAAAACGATTATTTATGGTTTGACCGTGTCCATTATTTCTAACAATACGTGCCTAGCACCGGTCCTTCATCCAGGACACAACAAGCCCCTACGAAAAAGTTAAACACGACCTTTTCTACACAACAAAATGCAAGGAATCGAAACAAACAAGTAAAAAGTTAATAACTTGCTAATTACATTAGATAGTAAAGAATTTGTTGCTCATTTTCAACAACTATCATTCTGTCAGTTCTTTATTAATTTGACTATCTTCTTTGCAACGTTTGCAGACGAATACGTCCTTTAGTATTGTTTTGCTGAATGCAATAATTTTGAAAATAAACTTTAAGATCGGTGGAAGCACATCTTCCACGAGGATTACCTTAAACGTCTTACCCCAACAAGAGCTTTTCTACTCAATAAGATTCAACAGATCAAATGATTATTTTTAAGCAACAAATTGTTGTTTAGCTAATGCAATTAACAATTTATTGACTTGTAACTTGATTTTCTTTATTTCTTGCACATTTTGAAGTGACAAAGGTCCTGTTCAACTTTTTTGTAGGGACAAGACTTTTAGAGTAATCAGCGTGGGTGTTGAATCGTAACCGATTTCGACGTGATTATTTTCAAAAGTATTACTTCTAGTAAAAAATACCGAAGCACGTTTTCCTCTTAAAATGTTGCAAGGAATGCAGAAAACTAATTTTTCACAGATAAAATGATTTTTGTTGAAAATAGACAACAAATTGTTGTCTAAATAATGCAATTAACAAGTAATTAAGTTTTAACTTGTTTTTCTTTATTCCTTGCATAGTTAAAAGTAAAAAAAGTCCTCTTTAACTTTTTTGTAGGGACAAGACTTTTAGAGTAATCTGCGTAGGTGTTGTGTCGCAACCGATTTCGACGTGATCATTTTCAGAAGTATTGCTTCTAGTGAAAAATAGCAAAGCACGTTTTCCTCTTAAAATGATACAAGGAATGCCGAATAATCAGTTGTGGATCGATAAAATGTTTGTTCTTGAAAATAAGCAACAAATTGTTGTCTACCTAAAGCAATTAACAGGTTATTCATTTTTAACTTGTTTGCAATAATGTTATCGGTGCGCAATTAATTTCACAACATTTCTTGCACCGTTTTAAGAGGAAAACGTCCTTTAGTATTTTCCGCTAGAAGCAATAGTTTTTAAAATAAATACGTCGAAATCAATGGCGACACAGCTTCCACGCAGGTTACATTAAAAGTCTAACTCCTACAAAAAAGTTTATCACGACATTTTTTACTCTAAACTGTGCAAGGAATAAAGAAAAAACAGTTAAAAGTTGATAACTTGTTAATTGCATTAGTTATACAACAATTTGTTGCTTATTTTGAACAACAATTATTTTATCGGTACGCTATTGATTTTACTGCTTTCGTTGCACAATTTCAGGAGAAAAATGTCCTTTAGTATTTTTCGCTAGAAGTAATACTTTTGAAAATAATCACGTTGAAATCGGTTGCGACTCAACCCCCACGCAGATAACTCTAAAAGTCTTATCCCTACAAAAAAGTTTAACAGGACCTTTTTCACTTTAAGCTATGCAAGGAATAAATAAATATAAGTTAAAAGTTAATAACTTGTTAATTGCATTAGTTAGACAACGATTTGTTGCTTATTTTCAACAACAATCATTTTATCGGTACGCAATTGATTTTACTGTATTCCTTGCACAATATTAAGAGGAAAACGTCTTTTGGTATTTTTCACTAGAAGCAATACTTTCGAAAATAATCACGTCGAAATCCGTTGCGACTCAACACCCACGCAGATAACTCTAAAAGTCTTGTCCCTACAAAAAAGTTGAACAGGACCTTTTTCACTTTAAACTATGCAAGGAATAAATAAATATAAGTTAAAAGTTAATAACTTGTTAATTGCATTAGTTAGACAACAATTTGTTGCTTATTTTCAACAACAATCATTTTATCGGTACGCAATTGATTTTACTGTATTCCTTGCACAATATTAAGAGGAAAACGTCTTTTGGTATTTTTCACTAGAAGCAATACTTTCGAAAATAATCACGTCGAAATCCGTTGCGACTCAACACCCACGCAGATAACTCTAAAAGTCTTATCCCTACTCAAAAGTTTAACAGGACCTTTTTCACTTTAAACTATGCAAGGAATAAATAAATATAAGTTAAAATTAATAACTTGTTAATTGCATTAGTTAGACAACAATTTGTTGCTTATTTTCAACAACAATCATTTTATGGGTACGCAATTGATTTTACTGCATTCCTTGCACAATATTAAGAGGAAAACGTCTTTTGGTATTTTTCACTAGAAGCAATACTTTCTAAAATAATCACGTCGAAATCCGTTGCGACTCAACACCCACGCAGATAACTCTAAAAGTCTTATCCCTACTCAACAGGTTAACAAGACCTTTTTCACTTTAAACTATGCAAGGAATAAATAAATATAAGTTAAAAGTTAATAACTTGTTAATTGCATTAGTTAGACAACAATTTGTTGCTTATTTTCAACAACAATCATTTTATCGGTACGCAATTGATTTTACTACATTCCTTGCACAATATTAAGAGGAAATCGTCTTTTGGTATTTTTCACTAGAAGCAATACTTTCGAAAATAATCACGTCGAAATCCGTTGCGACTCAACACCCACGCAGATAACTCTAAAAGTCTTATCCCTACAAAAAAGTTTAGCAGGACCTTTTTCACTATAAACTATGCAAGGGATAAATAAATATAAGTTAAAAGTTAATAACTTGTTGATTGCATTAGTTAGATAATAATTATCGGCTTCTTTCGTATGCCTTCTTCAGGCTTTTACGTTTCCCCTCTCCACTTGTCCCCGTTCCTTCATAGAGATCCCTCTAGAGTGTTGTCCGCAGCCACTCATCCTAATGCACTACTGTATCGCATTTGCACGAGAGCACAGGGAAACTGCGGAAAACCTGGCCGATACAGTTGGCTTTATTTTTACTGAATTTCTACTGTATGAGAATACATTGGAAACTCAGAAAAACTGCCTCCCGCTCCCCATCCAAGTTATGACCGCAAATAATGCTGCTTAACTCTGGGGACTGCCGAAGCCACACACTGACCGCACGTCCACTGCTGTCGGTTAGTTAGATAATAATTTGTTGCTTATTTTCAGCAACAATTATTTTATCTGTCCGCAATTGATTTTACTACATTCCTTGCATAGTTTAGAGTAAAAAAAACTTGCTACTGGCGTGATCGCAAAACGTGACTTTCTCATCACGATTGTTACTGGCGTCACGTTACTGTCGTGAAGTTAGTTTGTGAAGTTAGTTTGTGAAATTAGTTTGTGAAATTAGTTTGTGAAATTAGTTTGTGAAGTTAGTTCGTAATATTCGTTTTTGTAGTTATATATGAATAAATATCTCTCTATATTATAAAAAGATCGCGCCGCCGCCTTCGCCGCCGTGTCAAGAATCGAGGGACTTATTCGGGTTAGAAGCGGTCACCCATCCAAGTACTGACCGCAAAAATTCTGGGGTCTATTTTTGAAAAAATTAGCTTATTTAGGCTTATTTAAAAAAAAATTAGGTCTTTTTTTAAATTTAGGTCTATTTTTGAAAAAAAAAAAAAATTAGACCTATTTTTTAAATATTATTTTACATACTTTGCATGTGATGAAAAAGTAAAAATTTGTTACTGGTGTAAAATTTTTATCGTGAATTTACTGGGTTATAGTGATTAATAATGTGTGCATTTCGCACATTAATTGTAATCTCCATTTTTAGCTATAATTTGTCAAGAACGCGTTTGTAAATTCGAAATTCGCGCGCGCGAGAAAGCGAGCGTGACATCGCGCGCCGGCGCGCGCCTTCACATCTCTCTTTCCCTTTGATGTTATTATCGTCGGCATTGCGATAGTTTGACAGTCGGAATTACATTTTATTTGATATTTCCAACGTTTCGCATATTATGGTGTGTATGAGCAGCATTTGGAATTGGTATAAAATGCTATACGAGTGATAAAATAAATAAAAAAACTATGATGTGATGAGTGCATGAGTGTTTATAGTCTAACATCAAGAGTGATGATAACCTCAAATTGTATTGTATTGTATTTTTACATTCTTTTTTTAAATTTTAATCTAACATATGGTGTAAATATTCATAGTATGTTATCATTGAAAACTGCTCAAGATCATTGCAGTTCTTTTTTTTAGTGAATGTGTAACACAATAACACAAGAAAGTAACATATTTCAAGCAATACATTTTTTACAACAGTTTAAGATGTCTTATGTGGGTGATTGAAAAAACAAAATCTTCTATATACTAAATCTCTTGTTGTTCATTTTTTATTTGCTGGTAATACTATTTGTATGTATCACATTGAAGCATAATATCTTTTATATTAACTTGCGGTACAAAAATAAATAAAATTTTTATTTTTTTTTATTTTGTATTTAAGGTAAAGTATCAGAAGCAGTGGAGATTTTGGATTGGATTTCAATACCAAAACCAGGATTTGAATGCAGAAGACACACAAAAAATTTCATTTCAGTCCATAGATGTTTTCAAAAGTTATTGTGTTTCCGGACGGCACATACAGACGCCAGACAGACAGACAGACAGACAGACGGACGGACAGAAATGAGGTAATGTGTTTTTTGGAATCTAGGACACTCAAAACATCTATTTCCATCAAAATCTGGAAGTCGAATTTTTTTTGGATTGCAATACTTTCTCTTTATCCATACTCCGTATGTGATGAGAAAGTAAAAAGTCGTAATCAACTTATTTGTAGGAGCAAGACTTTTAGAGTTATTGTTGAAAATAAGCAACAAATTGTTGTCTAAGTAATGCAATTAACAAGTTATTAACTTTTAACTTATATTTATTTATTCCTTGCATAGTTTAAAGTGAAAAAGGTCCTGTTAAACTTTTTAGTAGGGATAAGACTTTTAGAGTTATCTGCGTGGGTGTTGAGTCGCAACGGATTTCGACGTGATTATTTTAGAAAGTATTGCTTCTAGTGAAAAATACCAAAAGACGTTTTCCTCTTAATATTGTGCAAGGAATGCACTAAAATAAATTGTGTACCGATAAAATGATTAGTGTTGAAAATAAGCAACAAATTGTTGTATATCTAATGCAATTAACAAGTTATTAACTTTTGACTGATTTTTCATTATTCCTTGCATAGTTTAGAGTAAAAAATGTCGTGATAAACTTTTTTGTAGGAGTTAGACTTTTAATGTAACCTGCGTGGAAGCTGTGTCACCATTGATTTCGACGTATTTATTTTAAAAACTATTGCTTCTAGTGGAAAATACTAAAGGACGTTTTCCTTTTAAAACGGTGCAAGGAATGCAGTGAAATTAATTGCGCACCGATAAAATGACTACAATCAAGTTAAAAGTTAATAACGTGTTAATTGCATTTGTTAGACAACAATTTTCTGCTTATTTTTAAGAACAATCATTTCATCGATCCACAACTGATTTTACTGCATTCCTTTTCTATTTTTTAGTGGAAAACGTCGTAAGGTATTTTCCACTAGAAGCAATAGTTTTGAAAATAATTACGTCGAAATTCATGGCAACACAGCTTCTACGTCATGACGTTATTTTTTACTCTAAAGTATGCAATGAATAAAGATAAACAAATTAAAAGTTAATACTTATTTTCAACAACAATTAATTTATCGGTCTGCAATTGATTCCCCTGTATTCCTTGCATCGTTCTGGGAGGAAAAAGTCCCTTGGTTCTTTTCGCTGGAAGTACTACTATTGAAAATAATTGCGTTGAAATTCAAGGCAAAGTCTTACTCCTACAAACAAGTTAAACAAGATCTTTTTTACTGCAAAAATAGTAATGAATCGATGCAAACTAGTTGAAAGTTAATTATCGTTAATTGCATTAATAAGGCAAGAATTTTTTGCTCATTTTTAACAACAATTATATTATCGGTGTGAAATTGATTTCACTCTATTCCTTTCACCGTTTTAAGAAGAAAATGCACTTTGGTATTTTCCGCTATACCCAATAGCTTTAGAATAACATGCGTTGAAATCGGTGGCGCCTCAGCCGTCAAGCAGATTACTCTAGAAGTCTTGGTTTTAGAAAACAGTTGATTACGACCTTTCTTAGTCTGAACTATGCAAGGCCAAATAAAAACAATTAAAAAGCTAGTAACTTGTTAATTGCATTAATTAGACAAAAGTTTGTTGCTTATTTTTAACAGCAATCATTTTATCGGTGTGCAATTTATTTCACTCCATTCTTTGCACGGTTTTAAGAGAAAAACATTGTTTGGTATTTTTCGATAGAAGCAATACTATTAAAAGTAAAATTGTCGAAATCGCAGATTACTTTTAAAGTCTTACTCGTATAAAAAAGATGATTAAGGTCTTTTTTACTTTAAACGAAGCATGGAATAGAGACAAACAAGTTAAAAGCTTATTATTTGTTAATTGCATTAGTTGGACAACAATTCGTCGGTTATTTAAAAAAAACATTTTATTCGTCCACAATTCATTTTATTGCATTCCTTGCACCGTTTTAAGAGGAAAACTTTATTTGATATTTTTCCCTAGAAGCAATAGATTGGAAAAAGTACGTCGAAATCATTTTCGATACAGTTTCCACGCAGATTACTTTAAAAGTCTTGCTTCTACAAAAAAGTTGATCTCGACCTTTCTTACTGTGAACTATGCCAGGAAAAAAGAAAAGTAAGTCAAACGTTAATAACTTGTTACTTGCGTTAATTAGACAACAATTCGTTTCTTATTTTTAACAACTATAACTTTATCGGTGTGGAATTGATTGTAATGCATTACTTGCATCGTTTTGAGAGGAAAATATCATTATGTTTTTTCGCTAGAAGCAATAGTTTTAAAATAAAACACGTTGAAATCGATGGTAATACTGCTTTTCTATTTAAAAAAAACACCCGAAAAAATGACTGTTTTTAAGCGACGAATTATTTTGTAACTAATGCAATTAACAAGTTATTGACTTTCTACTTTTTTTTTTGTGATTCCTTGCATTGTTTACAGTAGAAAATGTGTTGTTGAACTTTGTTGTAGGTGCAAAACTTTTGAAGTAATCCTCGTGGAAGCGGTGTCGTCTCCGATTTGAACGTATTTATTTTCAAAACTGTTGCTTCTAGCGAAAAATACTATAGGGCGTTTTTCTCTAAACACGATGCTAGGAATGTAGTGAAATCGATGGCGCACTGACAAACGTATTGTTGTTTAACTGATCCAACTAATAAGTTGTTTTGTTTTATCTCGTTTATTTCGTTTCTTTGTATTCTCATTCGTAAAAGACCCCTTTAGCATTCTTGTTGAAGAAAAGCTTAAAAAAAATCGTGCAGTACTTGCACCGCCACTACGTCGACTTGTTTATTAATGAAAGGTTTGTGCCTAGCCAAGTATAACAGAGGACTTTTATCACGCAGAATGCTGTATTTTTTTCTCACGCACGAAGTAAGTACAAAACTAAATTTTGTGCACGTGTAGAGCCAGCAGTTGTAATGCGACCAGTTTCAATTGATGACATTTTACAGAAGTACTAAAAGAAAGGGGGCTTACCAGACATTCCGGGGCAAGATAGCAGTCCCCAGAAATTTGGTACCGCTAAAATCAGGGCTGCATAGTATACCCAAAAAATATCTAATATTTTCGGTCGTCGAATAAATCTCGGAGCGTTTGAATACTGGTGGAATTAAATAAAAAATGAAAAGCAAGAGAGGAGTTTTCATTTTTTTTTCGCGTGAAAGCATAATTTTTCTGCGATAAATAATATGACTAATGTCGACGATGTTAATATTAATTTTTATGGAATATTTTTCTATTGTTTTTTCCTGTATTTTTGCAAAAAGGATCTTGCGGTTCACAAATAAATAATAATAATAAAATTGTAGTTGGATCGTAGACGAACGTAAGGACATAAAAATGTCAAGTATCAGTGAAATTTAACGTTTCCGCGTTTCTTCCTGTATGATATTTTTTTTCGAACTTCCATTATCGACCTTACAAATACGATTTCTGTGCGATAAACTATCCAGTTTATTTTGGAACAGACGTAACTACACATTACGAGGAGCATTGTCGATAACCAAAAAAATGAAAGAAAAAAAAAAGAAAAATTGTAAATCTAAGAATCACGCCTGATTTCCAGATTAACGATTTTTCTTTTTTTATGCCCATTATGCTTCGGACAATCATTTTTTTATCTTACAGAATCGTTTACATTTTTTGGCGATAATTACACTGAAAACAAATTTCATTGATTCAATAAATCCATCGTTTGCGGGCTGCCAAAAACAATCAACTTAATTTGAATTCTAATTCCTCCAATTCCATACGAGATCCAACCAATAACTCTAAAATAAGCAAAATAATATTTTATTATTTCAATGTTGAAAGGGATTGAACGAATCAGAACTAAAGTTAATTCAAAAATACTTCTTTTTGGCAGCCCGCAAACGATGGATTTATTGAATCAATAACATTTTTTTTCAGTGTAGTTCAATGTATCTTGGAGAATAAAATCTGGATACTCGGAAAATGGGTATACCATCGGTGCCAGGATACTTTTTTTTTCAGTTGCGTTAACAACGCACCTGATGACGCGCGAGGACGCATCTTTATAGCGTCCCTATCTCCCTACCATGCCACTCTCCAGCCCCCTCCAACGCTACACGAGGACGTGGGAGCCGCTGCGTTGAGCAGCACTGCCGGTGAAAGGCCGCAGCCAATAAGATTTGAGAGTTCCCAAGCGCGCGCTTCGCTGGGTGTCTAGTTTCACCTGAACCTCACTGTATATATAAGCGTCATTCCGCCTCTAATTTTGTATCCTATTATCGTCGAGTTTATTTGGCGCCTAATTATTTATCTACCCGCGTAGAAAAAAAAATCTTGTGAAGAATCTTTTAAAGAATCTTAAAAAAAGTCTTGAAAGAATCTTTACAGGAATCTTGAAAAGAATCACGCATAGGAGCCGGAGCAAGATTCTTTCCAGGATCCATTTCAAGATGCTTTCCATCCGAAAACGTTCTGAGAATATTTGAAAGAATCTTAATGAAATTCTTCAGAGGAATCGAGCGAAACCTGTTGATGCTTTCTAGGATTCTTTCCATCCGAAAGCGTTCTGAGAATCTTTTAAAGAATCTTCGATAGAATCTTGAAAAGCGTCTTTAAGAGAATCGTGAAAAGATGCCGTCCATTAAATAGAAAAATCGTTGAAAAAATTTTAATGGCATTCTTCAGAGGAATCGAACAAAACCTGTTGTTACTTTCCCTTGGTGTCAAGACAGTAAATTTCGGTACGTCAACGAAGGGTAAACCCCTCATGTATAGTCGAACTCAGAACAGCTTTGCAGTCTTATATACGTTCAGGCTTCAAGCCACTTGCGAGAAACGCTTCGACCGCTCGCCATCTAACGGAATATGAATATAAGTGTTTCGTACGATGCCACTAGATGGCGAGCGGTCGAAGCGTTTCTCGCAAGTGACTTGAAGCCTGAACGTATATAAGACTGCAAAGCTGTTCTGAGTTCGACTATACACGAGGGGTTTACCCTTCGTTGACGTACCGAAATTTACTGTGTCGACACCAAGGGAAAGTAACAACAGGTTTTGCTGGATTCCTCTGAAGAATTTCATTAAAAAATTTTCAACGATTTTTCTATTTAATGGACGGAATCTTTTCACGATTCTCTTAAAGACGCTTTTCAAGATTCTTTCGAAGATTCTTCAAAAGATTCTCAGAACGCTTTCGGATGGAAAGAATCTTGAAAAGAATCCTGGAAACCATCAACAGGTTTCGCTCGATTCCTCTGAAGAATTTCATTAAGATTCTCTCAAAGATTCTTAAAACGCTTTCGGATCGAAAGAATCTTGAGAAGAATCCTGGAAAGAATCTTGCTCCGGCTCCTATGCGTGATTCTTTTCAAGATTCCTGTAAAGATTCTTTCAAGACTTTTTTAAGATTCTTCACAAGATTCTTTTTTCTACGCGGGTACCTACAAATATGCCAAGATCTACATTATGATCATGAACGGGGTTCTGTCAAATATTAGGCGCGTATAGTTTTTTTAAGAAGTATGAATTAACTTTCCGACTTTTATCAGGTTATATTACGTTCTATGGTGGAGTGACCAATAAGTGCTTTAATCAAATTTACTCAATTAAATTCTTCTGAACATTCAGGTCGACGTGTCTGCGCTGGAGAAACATTTGGCCGCTTTATTCTGTTCGCTCATTTCGCAGGACTAGTCCAAAATTTCAATTTCGAGTTTGTCGACGGACAACCCACCAAGGTGGATGACATTCTTCCTGGATTGATCTTCACTCCTAAAGAAACGTGGATTCGTGTTTCGCCCCGATAGTTAATCTAACCCTTTTAATATATCATTTTTACACTAACTCGGTCAGTATCTCTGTTTTGCTTGCTTTTTTTATTTTGTGCTTTCAGTAAACGAAAAAAAATGGACGAGACGGTCCACAAATGTAATAGATTAAATAAATAAATATTTTTTTATTTCGGTGTTCTTTTATATGCGACCATTCAATCATTTTTTTTTGTGTGTAACTGTCATATTATTTATGCATTCTAAAAAACAGCGTTTGTAACATGTATTTTCGAAAGTCTTATCTACCGACGACTACATCTATGAAACACATTTGGCTTCATATTCATAGAAAAAATTAAGCAATAAATACTTGTGGCAATAATATACAATGTTTCATAACAATTGTCAATGGATATGCAATTTAAAAACGTGGACATAATTATCATCGAAAAAAAAAATGACAAATTGATGTTGTTGTGTATTCGAGTTGGAAACGTTATGTCGTTGTCTTTTGTCATATGTTTCATCTTCGGATAGTTACCGAAATAACAGTCAGTCTTTTCGCGAAGCCGACTGAACCAACATGTCACGAAGGCTCTCGAGATTATTATTCGTTGTATTGTATTTAAATAAACGTTTTTAAATTACCAACACAACATTGGCGACGAGGAATCAAGAACTTA
Source organism: Ephialtes manifestator (assembly GCA_963970395.1). Classification (NCBI taxonomy): domain Eukaryota; kingdom Metazoa; phylum Arthropoda; class Insecta; order Hymenoptera; family Ichneumonidae; genus Ephialtes; species Ephialtes manifestator. Next base: position 30,122,476 of record OZ019974.1, on the reverse strand, counting down.
CACGTGTGACGTCGACAAGATATTCGAAGATTTCAACCGTACGAGTTTGAAATTGCATGGGAATTATCATGACGGCACCAACCGTGGTCGGCTCTCCGATAGGCTCGATCGGCGAGTTTGATTCGTCTAAAGGAAACGCATGGGACCTCTATCTTGAAAGGCTTGATTTTTATTTTTCGGCAAATAATATAACTACGCCGGAGAAAAAAAGAGCAGTTTTATTCACGGTATGTGGAGCCAGCACGTACAGCATAATACGATCGGTGCTCGCGCCAGATGCACCATCAGCGGTTGCGTATGCAACTATAGTGGAAAAAACCAAGGCACATTTCAATCCAGCACCTTCAGAGATTCTGCAGAGATTTCATTTTCATAAACGAGATCAATTGCCGAGCGAAAGTGTAGCTGATTATGTAGCCGAGCTGCGTCGAGTAGCAGAATATTGTAATTTCGGTGAAAATCTTCAAAACATGCTCCGTGACAGGTTAGTGTGCGGATTAAATGATGAACGGCTGCAACGACGGTTGTTAGCTGAAGCAACGCTCACTTTTGATAGTGTGCAAAAGAGCGCCCTGGCTTCAGAAGCTGCGACGAATCTCAGATCGACGAAAGGATAACGCTAATTCTGGGGGAGGGAAAGAAGAGTCCTCTGGTCAGAGCGGAAGCAAATGTTTCCGTTGTGGATACGGACATTTACCAGTCGATTGTCGTTTTACAGAAGCGGAATGCGGTTATTGCAAGAAAATTGGTCACATCTCTCGTGTTTGCAGGTCGAAGAAAGCAGCGAGACGAGAAAGAGGAAATGATTCAAGGAATCAACAAGCTCATACGGTTACAGAGGAACCCACTAGTAACTACACGAATGTTGTCCAGGATGACGAAGTTGGCTTCTACGTTTTGTTCAATGAAACGGCTGGACATGATCCTATTTACATGGATGTTAAACTCGATGGACGTTCGTTGACTATGGAGATGGATTCCGGATCGGCATGCAGTATCATAAGTGAATCTACATTCAAATGTTTATGGCCAAGTTCCGGACCGACACTGAAGTCGCCGGACACGAAGCTCAGGACCTGGTCTAAAGAAATTCTTCCGAGTGCAGGAGTTTGCGAAGTCGAGGTGTCGGCAAAAGGACGTCAAGCAAGACTGCCTCTCACGGTGATCAAAGGAGATGGCGTCAATTTATTGGGTCGTAGTTGGTTCGATGCTCTATCGATCAGAGTTGCAGGCATCAATCACGTACAAGAAGACGAGATATCCGCGATTTTGAATGAGTTTGATGAAGTATTTGGATCGGATATCGGTGATTATAAAGGACCGTTGGTACGAGTAGAAATTGAAAAATCGGTTTCACCGAAGTTTCTTAAATGCCGATCGGTACCTTATGCACTAAGGCCCAAGGTGGACGAGGCATTGGACAAGTTAATCGAACAGGGAGTATTGCAGCCAGTTGATTTTTCACGATGGGCCACACCAATTGTAACTGTAGTAAAGAAAAACAATTTTCTGCATATTTGTGGAGATTACAAGAGTACCGTTAATACGGCTACCGTCATGGACACGTATCCCCTTCCAACAGTGCCGGATGTATTGGCATCTCTAGCTGGAGGTAAAGTTTTTAGCAAATTGGACTTAGCCCAGTCTTATCAGCAGCTCAAGGTCGACGATGAGACGGCAGATATTTTGACGTTAAATACTCCCAAAGGCCTGATGCGGGTAAAACGACTTCAATTTGGAATAAATTCAGCGGTCGGTATTTTCCAGAGGTTTATTGAATCATGGTTGGGTGATATCAAGGGGGTAAAACCGTCGGATCCTATTCTTGCGAAAGTCAAGTTTCTAACTCTCCATGGCTGGACTGAATCAGGTAGTGCGGGTGAGTCGATGTTACCATTTCGCCAGCGACAGGATGAAATTTCGATTGAACACGGATGCTTATTATGGGGAAACAGAGTGATAATCCCAAAAGAATTGCGCTCACGAGTGTTAAGTTTGCTCCACGATTCTCATCCTGGTATCGTGCAAACAAAGGCGTTGGCACGGAGCTACGTTTGGTGGCCTAGCATGGATCAAGAAATTGAGGAAACGGTTAAATCATGCCAAAATTGTCAAGAAAATCGAGCTGCGCCCCCTCGGGCGCCAATCCGTGTGTGGGAGAGTGCTAAAAAACCCTGGTTGCGTCTTCACTTAGATTTTGCGGGACCGTTTGAGGGGCACACTTTTCTTGTCGTCGTTGATTCGTATTCTAAGTGGTTGGAAGTGTTGACTGTACCGAATATGACATCCACCACAATGATCGACAAACTTGCCCGATTGTTTGCGACTCACGGATTACCGGATATTATCGTATCTGATAATGGAACACCTTTCACGTCTCGAGAGTTTAACACGTTCTGTGAAGAAAATTCTATTCGAAACGTTACAGTCGCTCCTTATCATCCGGCCAGTAATGGCCGAGCCGAGAGGATGGTGGAAGATACGAAACACGCTCTCAAGTCTATTGTTCAAGGACGTTGGGAAATGCGACTAGCACGATATCTAACTAAACAGCACTTGGTGCCAAAAGCAAGTACGGGTTTGAGTCCCGCAGAGATTCTGCTAAGAAGAAAGCCGAAAACGTTGTTGGACGTTTTGCATCCTTTGACAGGAGTTGCAAGCGCATCTAATCAAAATGAGTTCGTAAAGCAGACAGAGGCTTCTACAAAAGTGAGGGAATTCACGGAAGATGATACGGTCTATGCGAGAAACTATAGCGCGGGGCCTAAATGGGTTCCTGCAAAGGTAGCAGAAGTTACGGGTCCGGTTTCGTACCGAGTCCGCACTCAAGATGGATTTGAGCATCGTCGTCACGTGGATCAGCTGTTCGGCCGGATTTCTGGGACCGGAAGAAACATCGATTATGACGACGTATCCTCACCCATAGTTGTCGCACCGGAGCAACCTGAACAGAGTTCTGGAAACGGACCATTACTTAGTCCTCGCCCAGTTGCTCGATCGTCGTGTGTAGTAGAAACACCTTCGTGTCGTCAACCGTCTGCGGGCTCGAGCACGGATTCGCCAGAAGATCCTCAACAACCAACGAGTCTTTCGAGTGGTCGTCCAACTCGTGTTCGAAAGCTTCCAAATTCGCTTAAAGACTTTGTTCTCAAGTAAAACGGGAGGAATGTTGTGTATTCGAGTTGGAAGCGTTATGTCGTTGTCTTTTGTCATATGTTTCATCTTCGGATAGTTACCGAAATAATAGTCAGTCTTTTCGCGAAGCCGACTGAACCAACATGTCACGAAGGCTCTCGAGATTATTATTCGTTGTATTGTATTTAAATAAACGTTTTTAAATTACCAACACAACAGATGTAACGGTAATTAGCCGTCCCATTCAATTTGTTATTCTGAAAGATTCAGAATACGAAACTTGAGTAAAAACGAAAATAAATTCACGCTTTATGTAATAGGCAGACTTTATGTAAAGTAGATTTTATTAACAAGATTGAATAAGTTTGAAAGGTAAGTATAAACGTTATAAAAGTCTGCAAAGTAAAATCTTGCAAATTGCTTCCTCACTATTTTTTCCTTTTTACAAAGCTTCCTCTATGCGGAAACCAAAATAGATTAACGAAAAGAAGACAAGATCCTTTTCGGTCACAAACTAAGGAATCTCCACCCGTTCTTCAGCGCAATATACTCTCGCTATCCGGCGCTGGATTTGCAGCGGTCTACAACTAACTGCAAGACACCTGTCGGTAATTCTTATCTATCAGGCTGCTCGGGATTCAAATATGCCGATCTTGTAACGTCATCCCATATGAAAAAAATAATAATAAAATCGATAGCCGTCTCACTCCATACTTCGCGAATGTTCTCAGCGAAAATAAATATTCGAGGAGGGTCAGTGATGAAACAACAACAATATCGCCATCAAAAATCTTTGTGCATGTGGTTTCGAAAAATCACGTCAAAATATATACAATAGATATAGATATAAAGCCCATGTAGTTTTCGCTATACAAAACTTGTAAATTTCGCCACTTCGTGCGCTGGTTGTCCAAAATGGCCGCAAATAAACGTCAAGCGCGAAGCTAATATGTCGCCCGGTTTTTGCACATTATCGAGCGGACTCAGGGAAAGTAGTGGCACATGCCGTCGCCAGATGGCGATAGCCAAAAAAAGAGAAGAAGAAGGGACTTTCGGTCGAGACGCGCTGTTAGGGGTGTGGACGCTTTTGTTTGTTAGCGATTAACATTTTTTGTTGCGTTGGGTATTTGTGCCAAAAGTGAGTTCGTGCGCGACTAATACGTGCTAAGACCTTTTGGCTGGTTCACGTTAATTATTGTTGTGGGTTTTGTGGCCTCTATACTATCGCATGGCAATATAACCTCGCCAGCAGTTGTCTCGGCGCCGGGCGTGGATCGGACCATGGAACCTGACAGGCTTGATAATGAGTATCGCGATTAGATTGAGAATTGTCAGCAACGACTGTTATGAACTTCGTTGGTTTATATTGTTTGACCCTCGTGTTAACTTGGTTGATATGATCAGGGATGCTCACTAGAGCGGGTGGAACGGGATCTTGCAAGTAAGGGTCTGGCCTGCAATAACCTGACACGTGTACAGCCGGTTAGGAAATAACTCAAAAATAAAAATGTTTTATTGTAATATGATATAACTAAAAGAATGGTCGTCGCCAACAATATTCAGAATAATTTCGTAATGCTCCTCCTGTCTCGTGTTCGTCGCGATTATTGCGATTCTAGTTTTTCGGCGTGCCACGCGGTCGTAATGGCGACCGCATATATTCACGTTAGCCACACGTGACCCGTTGAGCGTCGTCTCTCTCTCGGTAATTAACGCACACTGCCGGAAATCTTCCTCGTCTCCTGTCTTCCGTTCAACGTGAGCGCGCCTGCGCACTCGTCGTCTCGGCGCTAGTGCCGCCGTGCGCTGCTGCCCTCTGGATGGTCTGCCTCGCGCGCCTGCGCGTTCAGACCGCCGCGCATATTTGAAGGCCAAGAGATAGCGTTAACACTCGGCCATCCGTCTTCGCTACTCGTCCTCGAGTGCTGTGATTGTGTGGACTTCTGCGGGAGTAGTATAGAACAGTTATCGCGAGACAGGGCGTGGCGACACTATGCCACGCCCATGTCTCGCGATAACTGTCCTCGGCCGCTGATTGGCTGTCACGCCCTCCCCTCCCCGTTCTAGGCCACGCCCATGTCTCGCGATAAGGCCGCTGATTGGCGGCCACGCCCTCCCCTTTCTCGCGTTAACACTCGCGACTCCGCGATAGGCCGCGACCCTCCCCACCCCCTTTTCGCATTAACTGTCTCCAGCCCGCGATTGGCTGGCACAGTCGCGCATCCCACCACCTTTTCGCGTTAACGGCGCAGTCGCGCACCCCACCACCCACCGCCACCCTCAGGGTCCGCTGCTGGGCCCGTCCGCGACAGCCGCACACCCCACCACGACCCACAGCCACCCTCGGGCGCGGACCGCACCACCCAATGCCATCCTCGGGGTCCGTCCGCCCGCCGCCACCCACTCACTCGTACCTCACTGCGTGGGACCGCTCCCACCTGCACCTGGCGCGCGACTGACGTCGCATGCGTGCGCTGCCGCACCTCTCCCAGCCGACGCGTGGGTGCGTGCGCCGCTGCTCCCCCCCCCCCCACCAATCTCATGGTTGCGCGCAGCTACGGGCAGCCAAGAGTTAGCACGGCACGTACCCTCTCCCCTTTCTCGCGATAACTGTCCCTAGCCTCGAGTTTGGCTGCCAGACGTACTCCCCCCTTTCTTTTTCACTATAGCGGTCCGTAGCCAGGCGTTAACGTTGTTTCCTTGCTAGGCTTATGGTTGCGCGCGCAGCTACGGGTGGCGAAGAGTCGACGGAGCGTACCCTCTCCCCTTGCTCGCTATAGCTGTCCCTGTACGTGGCTGTGTGCATCGCTACCTACTAGACTCGTGGTCGCGTCTAGCAGCGGGTGGCTAAGCGTGGACACGTGCCACGATGGCGCGCGCAGCCACAGCCGGCTACTGTTGGTCTCGCCGCAACTCTTCCTACCCGCGTGATGGGTGGCTCCAGTTAGGACCCATTATGCCCAAAAATTACCATTTTCTACGAAAAGATAATGAAGGTGAGTAAAAAACAGGTTTTTTTTTATTTTTGATTATTAATTTATTATAAACATATTAGTTAAATCAACTAATTAGTCTGTAGTATCAGTTGACATTTTTGTAACAGTTTCTTCTTGTCTTTTCAATTTTCGTTTTGCTTCAGTGATACATCCTGGGCATGAGCGATATTTTGGTGGTGGTCCGTCAATGTGGTCCCTCATGGTCTTTGTATTGTAGTGTAAATAGCAGCTCAGATACGAGTTGATGTCTGCGTCACGCTTCAGGTAGTCGGGTAGTTTTTCCCATAGAATATCCATGGAATCACCCCAATATTTGATAATTAGAGGCTTTGGAATATACTCGAGATCTTTCTTGGTGAGTTCCCATGCGCTCTTGCCAGAATGAATAATTAATACACCACTGACAATCTCCATTGTGAAGGAGAAAATGAGAGAGACGACTATTGTTACTCTTACTACTACTACTACTATTAATACTGTTGTTAATACTGTTGTTACTACTGCTACTGATCAGATCTTATCACAACCAAGGTTTACTGTCAACTGGTCTGTCTCAATTGTGTTTTCGTAATATATATAGTCTACGAGTGTGTATAGGATACTTGTGAGTAGAGGGGGAATGTGTGTATTCAAATGAATGATATTTTCTTAATGATATACAGTCTACAGGTGTTTTATAGGATGTGCTTAGAAAAGGTTTTTGAAATGACAACAAAGAAAGTACAAATATTTTTCGTTTATTCATATATAGCAGCCGAATCGTGGACGACAAGTTTGAACACGTGTGTTGACATTGTTATTATATCCTCTACCCTCAATACATTGGTTTTTTCGATGTTTATTTTTTCGAATTTTATATTTCATTTGTCTGTAGTATCGTGCTGCGATACGATCATTTTTTATTCTATTGGATGAAAAATTTCGTATAAAAGTGCGCAGACTACAACCACGAGACAGACAATCAAGAAACATAAGACAGTATTCGCCACATACTGTAGACTTGACTGATTGTAGTTGTCGTGTGTTCCACTCATAGGTGAGTGTGTTTCTCCGTAAACGGTTATGGTGTTGGCTGATGAGTGGGGGCAATCCATAACTATCGAAAAGATGCCATGTCCATTTTTGTCGACGTAGATGGCAACCCAATGTTTTCCAGGTCTATTATGGTCGTCCGTGTTTAGTATCAGCGCTGCAGGTCTAGACCAGCGACTCGGTATGCGATCGGCGGGGTAGACTCCTATCGTCTGAGCAGAGACTCGTTGTAGAGCTTCTAGTAACTCGAGACTGTTCATTTTATAGTGGGAGCTGTTTCTGTGTATGGTTGTGTTTCTGCTGTTGACGATTAACACGTGGTGGTGCTGGCTGTTGCGAGTCTTTTCGTGGAGGGGGTGGCGGTGGTGTGGGTAGCTCTAACTCTTTATTTCGAAAAAGTCCAACAATTTCTTCGTTAGCCGATTCAGTCCCCGTATCGGCGTTCAGTTCTTCAATGCTACACCATGGTGTATGTTCTCTATATATATTCTCTTTGTTGGATTGATAAGAATTTTTCAGAGAATTTTTTCTTTTTTTCTTTTTATTCACACCCTCGTTGCTGGATGGTTTTTTTATCGACTGGTGTTGATGTAGCCAGAGGTTGTGAATAAATAGGACTCACGGATTTGAGATCTTGCATGTTGAGCCAAGTACGTATTTTTCCCACATTGTTTAATGCACACTTTGCGGTATCTTCTCTCAAAACTCCGTGATGAATGCAGTAAATGTTATTAATTGGCATGTCCTTGAACGTTGGGCCCTCGTACTCTTCCAGATTGATAATTTCACGTCCCAATACTCCGCGCAAAAGTTCAGCTTTTTGTGCACCACGCGTATAAATATGTAAAGTGTAACGACACATTATTCGTAGATTTGCGTACACTTTTTGTAGAGGCGTATCACCGTCTGTCCACTCAAGTCCGTGATGAAAACAAGTCAGAGTATTATTACTTGTGCGAATTGCTTTAGGTAGTTCACCAAAATCGTAGGGTGGCTCGACAAGCCAGTGACCATAATGTCCTCCATCAAGAGTAGTCACAGCAATTTCTTTCGGTAAAAATTGTCCGGATATTCCATAGAGCGCTCGAATTTCTACTACAACGTCCATTATGAGAGTTTGAGGCGGACTGCTGTAGCATATGTGACTGCTATTGCGTTTAAATACCCGTTCTAGCAGTGTTCTATCGTGGCTCCCTCTCACGCACTGAAATCGGTGATAACTTGTCGCGTAGAATCTATCTCAATCACGTTGTCATACTCGGCGTAAATAATACAATTTAATGTTGTCGTTAGTGGTTGAGCAAAGCGTACTTCCACTCTCACACTTCCGTGTCTCACTAAATTCCAGTGACTGAAACAGCTTGCAGACAAGTCAGGAGTCAGATCAAATGCAAACAGACAGTAGCTCTTGGGGTATTCATATCGGTCAAGATCTAAACCTTCGTTTTGAAAGTGTATGCCGGTGCCACTAAAAAGAGTATGATAACTCTGAACCCACGTGGTACTATCAAAATTTGGCTGAAGAGGTTTGCTGGGAATTTGTTGACCGTCTATGTATAGAGATAGGAAATTGAGGTGTTGATTATGAAAGTAGAATGGGTTTAGCGTTTTACTGCCGTTGAATGCTCTGTTATTTACAAAACCGAGAATAATACGTTTCGGTAATTGTCCGAGAATAACATTGTCTAACGTATCACCAACTATTCCACTATGCATTGTAAATGCTTTAACTTCCACACGGGTTATTGGATATTTTGCTGTTGTCTTTGCAAGCATTTTAGCATGAGCAATCAATACACCTGGAGAAATTTTTGCTCGGCGTACAAGTAAAGTTGCTTCTTTTATTTGAACGGTGTGTGAAACTCCACTTACAACAGGCCCCATTAGACAAAAATCATCTTTTGAGCGTACGAGTCGTAGACGTACTTCTACACCGTTTAATAGAAGTTTGTCTTGATTAAAAACATCACAATGTAAATGTCCAATCATATCCACTGTCTGTCTATTCATTACAATTCCTTCGCGAATATCTTGACCCTCATTCGTACCTTTTTTTCCGTTTGGGAGCACTTCAAATGTACCAGGTATATCGGCATACCAAAGACCAGTCGATAGATGAGACTTTTTCGCTGCAGGTCCATAATTGAGTAGAGTCTCAATATACGCTCTGTAAGGATAGGCATTGTTTGGTGGCGCTACAAGTTTCTGGTTGAAATATACATCCACCTGATTAAACATGCTGTGTAGAAAGTTATTAACAGGTGCGACGTTAGAAACAGGTTCGCCTTTAATTTTTACACTCACAGCAAGCATTGTGTGAGTGAGATCTAAATATTCTTCACCATGGCCAGGTATGACAAATTCAAGAGGTCCGTCGTCCGAAAGGGATGAGACGGGTTTGTAGTGAACCCATTGTGAGCTCTCTATAGATGTTTGAGTTGGTGGAATTGTAAACAAGTCGATTTCAGACTTCATACGCTCACAAGAGTGTGTATGTAAGAAAGATATTGTTAATCACTTCCGAAAATGTCGGATTTTTTACGTTTTTCGCTGGTTTTCTACTTGTTTGCTTTTTCCTTCTTTTTACAGTTTTCTTTTTCTTGGTTACGGTTCTCTTTTTTCTTCGCTTGGTAACACCGTGAGATTTTTTCGAAACAGCAGCGCGTCGCTTCCTTTTTTGCGTGTATATACGTGCACGGCCGGTGAGTGACTGCATCAATCTGGTTGTGTTCCTCGTATTCTATCCTGATCCGTTCATGAGAAGAGCAATTTTTTCATTCGCTTTCCGTTGTAATTTTTCACCCGATTCAGTCATTCGCCGTCGTAGTGACTCTTTGAAGGGTTTCTGGTGACCGCTTACATCTTCGAGGACGTGCAGTCCTGTACGTAAAGCCTCTTTCCCTACGGCCTTAGCGCCCGATTTTAACAATGGTAGTATAGTTCTGAAGAGACCGCCGAGAAAGCTACCGATCCTGTGCCCACGTTGATGAGGGGCACCAACAAAGACGTTGTGTATCCTTCCACCACCAATTTGATTCTCGTAATAACTAGTATAATAGGCCATACCGTAGCACTCTCCTCATAATCAAGTGTCAATGTCAACGATTTATATACGAATGCAAGATGCGTGCATCGTACCACTTTTTATATCAATTTTTTAGCAACGTATATTTTTTAATGTTAATATTCTTCCAACAATCTGTAGATGGAGCTTGCAATGTCTTCAAAAAGGTTTTGACCTTCTAGTTCAGTTATGATATATAAATCGAGAGGTTCAAAGAATGAAAGGCTTTTCGGTGGATCATCCTTTACCATTTCTCTCAAGCTGATGTAGGCTCGATGTCTTGACTTGAGCAGAGTATTTGTAATAATATCAGTAATTACATTGTTGTAGGGAATATCATCCGCTACTTTGACTCTCAAATCAATATCTCCAATTATATTAACCAGCTCATGATCGCGTGGTGTTAATAGTTTTATAGGTTCAAAGTGGGAAACTTCAAAGTTGTCGCCACAGCATCGCGTTATCAATTTTTTTATTTTGCTGACGGTGTTCTCATAACATTGTGGTATTAGACATGTTTTCTGAATTACTGTTTGCCACTTTTCAAGATACTCACTAAAAGTTACGATGATAAAGTCAGTTATTTTTTCTTCTTCTTCACAATTTTCGACTTTTTTTAGTAATTTCACTTTGATCCATCGTCGAGTCATCCGTAGTATCTTCAAAAAGCATTCTTCCAAACGTGTTTACGATTTTCACACTATTTCACTTTTACACTTTTTTTAAATGAAGCGTCAGCGTTAATGTCCCGTACGCGAATGGAATCCTCCCAGGTGGTCTCTTATATCTATCTCAATGGAGCGGAAAGAGTTGTTGATGAGTGGTATATAGTATGGCGGAGAAAAAGATTTTACCTGTGTCTCACCATATCTATAGTTTGCTGTATTCAAATTAACTATACGGAGTAGTGTTGTTTGTGTGTCGCCTACAGTATGGGGTACACAGATGTCTGTGTAGACAAAGAGCTGTTCGGGTAGTGCCCTGTTTATACAGGCTGGTACAGCGCCCATTCTTCCGACACCTCGAATGAAACGCAGGTAAACACCTTGAGAGGATTGCCAGTCGGGTTTTGGTAGTAAGCGTTTTTCAAGTCCTAGTAACTTTTGCACTTTACTACTCATCCGTATTACATTTTTCGGTAGCGTATTTGACGGGCAATTATCTTTATTTTCTGCGAAAATTGATACGTAACGTTTTGCATTTTTTGATTCAACGAATTGAATGCCAGCCTGGTGCATACCAGGTAAACGATTTATTTCATCCATGTAATGTATTGAGTTGGTATCATTATGCGAACTAGAATTAAGTTGGCGACATTGTTTTCCTCGCTCGTACACGCTAGGCGTGCGTTTCAGCACTCGTTGGCTAGCCGCTGAGCCAGACAGTCCCTTTTATATTTTGTATAATTGTCTTTTATATTAAAGTACAAAGCTCTCATCGTATCGTCTCTTATAAATTATTTATTTCGCCTTCCGATACATTACATTTTGGCGACGAGGATATTTAATTGGATAACGCGTAGAAAGGTTATCAGTATTTATTGCAGTAGTTGCAAAAAGTTCTTAAGTGGCAAGAACTTATTTTATATCGTCAAAAACGGTTTTCGAGCGATAAGTTAAGATGTCGGAAGGCGCTAAGAAGAAAGAAGTCGGATTCGGAGAAGAACAATGGATCGAGCAACAGAGAATTTTCGAGGAGCGTGTTGCAAAACTGAAAAGAGCAGAAGCATCATTGCACCAGCAGCAAAATGAATTGGCGGATAAGCAGAGAAGACTTCAAGAGGAGCAGCAAATTTTCGCAAGTCAGAAAGACCGGCAAGCGGGACAACAGCCAAGGTCAGCGATACAAACACAGGTACCGAATGTGAATTTTTTTTCTACTATCGGTTCGCTGTCAGAGTTTCGAGTCGGTGAGGATTGGGATGTTTATGAAGAGCGACTTAATCAATATTTTGCTGCAAATAGTATTCCCGAGGAACGTCGTGTAGCTGTTCTTATAACGTTAGTGGGACAAGAAGCCTACAAAGTTTTGAAAAATCTCTGCGATCCGTTATTGCCATCGTTCAAATCTTTCGTGGAACTCTGTACTATTTTGAGGACTCAATTTGCACCAAGGGTAGCGGCTTTCAAGGAAAGAAGAGAATTTTATAATTTAACCCAAGGTGATGGGGAGTCCGTGAACGAGTGGTATGCTCGTTTGAAGAGTAAAGCGATTAAGTGTAAATTTGGAGCTTTATTAGATGACAAAATTAAAGATGGTTTTGTTACGGGTCTTAGGAGTGGTCCAATCTTAGACAAGGTGTTCGAGAAAGACGCATCAGCTAGTCTACAAGATATTGTCGAAGTTGCTCGTATCAAGGAAGCATCTTTGGCGGCTACATCGAAGTCAACATCCACAGATTTGCATTATATAAAAGGCAATTCCCGGAAATTCGCTTCGAAAAAGAATTCAATCAACGGATCTACAATGGAGAAACGATCGACAACCCAGTCAAGAGAGAAGAAAGAAGAAAGAGCGAATGACTCGGCGCAAACAACGTCTGCTCTTCGTTGTATTCACTGTGGTGGAGTGAGGCATAACTTTGCAGACTGTAAGTATAAACAGTATAAGTGCAAAGTTTGCGGACAAGTCGGTCATATTGCGAAAGCTTGTAAAAATAAAAATTCTAGTCGATCGAATCACAATTATATTGAAGAAGAGTCTGAAAACGAATCGTTTGAAGTCGCTAATATGTACAAGTTAGATTCTAAGCGGGATTCGGTTGAAACTGAAGTAGTTGAGTTGATTGTTGAAGCACAACCTGTTAATTTTATAATCGACACAGGTGCGGATAGATCCGTAATTCCGGAGAAAATTTACAAAAAGTACTGGCCACAATGCAAGCTAGAAAAGACCTCGGTTAGGTTAAGAATGTATGACGAAAGCGTTTTGATCCCATTAGGGCAAATCGATGTTAAGTTAAAGTACAAATTGAATGAAACTCGAGGAAAGTTGGTTGTGGTAAAGAGTGGATGTAAACCGTTATTAGGCAAAGATTTGATGAAGCCATTAGGATTTTATATTGCTTCGTTAAATTTAGTTGAAAAAAAAGATGAATTGGAAAAAATTAGACATGACTTTGATAATATCTTTGAACCAGGATTGGGGAAATATAAGTACGAAAAAATAGATATTCGTCTACAAGAAGATGTTACACCAAAGTTTGTGAAGCCAAGGCCGGTGCCATTAGCTTTAAAGAAAAAGTTGGAAGATCAATTAATTGAGCTTGAAGAAAAAGGAGTAATTTCGTTAGTGAGTGCAAACCAGTGGGGCACTCCATTAGTGCCAATTTTGAAACCGGATGGTAGTATTCGAGTGTGCGCTGATTATAAGATCACAGTTAATCGCTTTGTCGAGGATATCAAACATCCTTTTCCGCGAATCGAAGAGATTTTTGCTGCCTTGTGTGGTGGAGAGAGATTTACAAAATTGGATTTGACAATGGCGTATAATCAATTGGAACTAACGGAGGAATCGAAAAAGATTTTAGCCTGGAGTACTCACCGCGGAATTTACCTGATAAATCGATTGCCTTTTGGTATAAAATCAGCTTGTGCAATTTTTCAAAAAACAATAGAGAAAGTGCTTCAAGGAGTATCTGGTGTCGCATGCTTTTTGGATGATATTATTGTAACAGGAACCGATAAAGAGAATCATTTGAAAAATTTAAGAGAAGTTTTTATAAGACTATCGGAGGCTGGCTTACGTTTAAATTTAGGAAAGTGTTCGTTCTTCCAATCTGAAGTGAGGTATCTGGGTCATATCATAGACAAAAATGGATTAAAGAAGAATCCAGAAAAAGTCGCAGCGATTGTTAAAGCCCCGAGACCATCTAATATTCAGGAGGTACAAGCTTTTGTAGGAATGGTAAATTACTATTCGAAGTTTGTGCAGAATTTTGCTGAAATTTTAGTTCCGCTTTACAATTCTCTGAAGTCGAAAGAATTTGTTTGGTCAGAAAATTGTGAGAAGGCTTTTCAAAAGATTAAGAAACAAATGGCGGCTGAACAATTTTTAGTACATTTTAATCCAATGTTACCGATTAAACTGTCGTGTGACGCATCTAATATCGGAATTGGAGCTGTGTTGTTGCACATTTTGCCAAACGGTTCCGAAAAACCAATCGCGTTCGCTTCAAGAGTCCTTCGAGACGCTGAAAAAAATTATTCTGTTATTCATCGAGAAGCGTTAGCCATTTATTGGGCTACCACGAAATTTTATCAGTATTTAGTCGGTAACGAATTTATATTATGTTCGGATCATAAACCGCTTCAAGCGTTATTTGGTGAAAACAAAGGCTTGCCGCAAATGGCGGCCGGTCGGCTTCAGAGATGGGCGCTTTTTCTGAGTGGACTTAAATACAGATTTCAGTTTGTTCGGGGAAAAGACAATGGAGGCGCGGATGGTTTCTCAAGGCTCCGAATCGAAAGTAATAGTTCAAAGGGAGTAGACGAGGATTATTTTCATTTTTTAGTGGAAGATCGAATGCCAGTTTCTGCTGACCAGATTAGAAAAGCAACTTGTCGTGATAAAACGTTGAGTAAAGTTTATCTTTATGTAAGAGAGGGTTGGCCTAAGTCGTTGGAGGATGAGTTTAAGCCTTATGCAAGCCGAGCAGAAGAAATTAGTTCTGAGAATGGTGTATTGATGTGGGGTTACAGAGTGATTGTCCCTGAAAAATTGCGATCATTATTATTGGAAGAAATCCATAACTCCCACGTTGGAATTGTAAAAATGAAGGCATTAGCTCGCCAGTTTTTTTGGTGGCCACATCTCGACAGAGAAATTGAAGAATATGTAAATAGTTGTGATGCTTGTAAGACAATGTCGAGGGCACCAGAAAAGGCAGCTTTAATCAAATTCCGTGAGGCAAATTATCCTTTCGAACGAGTACATATCGATTTTCTTGGTCCGTTTCGAGGCAAGATATATTTATTATTAATTGACGCGTACTCGAAGTGGCCTGAAATTTTTGAGATGGATAAAGTCGATTCAAGTAGAACTCTTGAAAAGCTAAGAGAATGCTTTGCGAGATTTGGTTTGCCTAAGATGATTTTCTCGGACAATGGTAGACAATTTACGTCGGAGGAGTTTCAAAGTTTTTGTGAGAAAAATAGTATAGTACACAGAACGTCGGCTCCGTATCATCCTGCAACGAACGGGTTAGCTGAAAATTCGGTGGGTACTTTTAAGAGAAGTATGACTAGAGCTTTAAATGACGAAAGGGAAAAGAATGTTAAATTGACGACGCTAATTAGTCGATATTTGTTAATGTATAGAAACATCCCTCATTGTACGACCGGTGAAACGCCTGCGAAATTATTATTAGGACGTGTAGTTAGAACTAGGCTAAGTTTGTTAAATGAAACGACAGCGGCTAAAAAAAGAGAAGAACAAATTGAGTATTTTCGTGGCAAACGTGATGTTGAATTCGAAGTTGGTGAAAGAGTTTACGCTCGCGATTATAAAAATCCGATGAAACCGACTTGGCGAAAAGTCAATATTACAGACAAGCTAGGCGATAGAAACTATCTATGTAAGCCGGAGAATGAGAATGTTGTATGGAAAAGACATGTGGATCAACTTATTAAGAGTGGAAAGTTTTACGATAAAGAGTTAAGTGGATCATGTGAGCTCATTTCAAAAGTTCTTCGAGACAATGTAAATGAGAGAAACGAAGTTCATCAGGAACAATGTTCATCACAAGCCCATCTGGGGGACAACGTCGACAAGGAGTTTATCGTAGTTCCTACGAGCCAAGAAGAGAAGTGCGAATTTGATCATGCGAGTGTTAGTTCTTCGTTGAATGAGAATGCTGCAAGAGAAGATCGTGTAATCGATAGACAAGAAACCGTAAACGAGAACATAGTTAGTGCTAAGTCTGTTCAAAATGTTAAGCGTAGATCTATGTCTGAAAATAACCCCGGTATGTTAAGTGAAAGTTTAAACATTAATCAAAGGCCAAAAAGGGTAATTAAACCTGTGATACGATTAAATCTGTGATGTATGTCATGATAAGAGTGAGTCAGTAATTCACGTTTAATCGTGGTATTTATACTAATTAACTATAAACGGATTTGATTACGTGCGTGTTTGAGTACGAGTGTGTCTAAACTTGATCGGGAGGAATGTAATGTATTGAGTTGGTATCATTATGCGAACTAGAATTAAGTTGGCGACATTGTTTTCCTCGCTCGTACACGCTAGGCGTGCGTTTCAGCACTCGTTGGCTAGCCGCTGAGCCAGACAGTCCCTTTTATATTTTGTATAATTGTCTTCTATATTAAAGTACAAAGCTCTCATCGTATCGTCTCTTATAAATTATTTATTTCGCCTTCCGATACATTACAATCCACTAGCTCCATATGATTTTTATATAATCCATGTGGTATTTTTTCAATCACAGGTGATTTACTGTCACAAGCTGTCCACTCAAATTCTGTATCAGACGCTTGCAAATGCGTGATTGTGCAGGGTATATGAATTTCAGCCAAACCTACGGTCCATTGTCCTTTGAGAGATATTTCACGTTGAAGTTGAGTGGTAAAACGGGTCGTTGTATTTTCCGGAAAATATATCATGCTACTGTTGCTTGGTAGTACGAGATAAAAATTATCTTGGTCGTTCATTTTGATGTGGTTACGTGAGACTATGTAGGTTCGATGCAGGTATCCAAGAATTAAATTTCGCAGGGTACCCTACCCAGCTCACGAAAACTTTTTTTTCTCACCTCTACCTTTGGTTTGCAGCACGTTGTCAATTTTAAATTCTTGATCCTCTTTGACACGTGTTTCATGAACGTGTGTCAATTCTTCGGGATAGAAGAAGCCTTCAATAGGTTCATTTTCAAGATCACTCAAAGCATAAATGTACAAACCTAGACGGTTTATTACTTTTGTCACACAAAATATTTCTTCACTCCAATTTTTCCCATAACCCTTCTCGAAAGTACCTTTTGTTCGACTAATTCTAACATAATCACCACATTTATATTTATATGTAGTAAAACGTCCCTTATTCCGTCGTTTTAAAGCCGTATGAGTCATATTCTGCATAGCTATGTCTGCATTGTATAATGTTACGGCAGCGGGTTGCATTTTAATCGTTGAATTAGTGGCATGATTGTAAGCGTAAACAAATTATTGTAGTATATCAATGTAGCGATGAGTATTTTGATGTGTAAAGTACCGCCACATTCGTTCCTTGAGCGTACGGTTGAAACGTTCAACAATTGATGCTTTTATGTCAGGGTTGCGTGCTACACGGAAGCGAATATCGTTTTCTTTAAGAAATTTCTGGAGTTCATTGCCGAGAAATTCTTTGCCCCGATCGGTGTGCAGGTAGACAGGTTGGCGACCGGCGCTTCGCTCGAAAATTCGTTTAAAGGCCTTTGTTACTTCGCGCACGGTCTTGTCTCGCAAAGGCTCGACCCAAGCATACTTACTGAGAACATCAATAACCATAAGAAGGTAGGAAACGCCATCATTGTAACTTTTCAATGAACGAAGGTCTACGAGATCAGCCTCCCAAACATCATCTATATTGCTAACATTGTAATGTAATCGAGGAAAAAGGCGTCGCACGGGTCTATGAATGGTATAGGTATCCTGTTGAGTGAGCCAGTCGTACACAGAATCTGCTTTATTTTTCCCTTTAATTAATCGCCTCGCACCCGCATAACCAGCAGGGTTCGAGGGATCGTAATACACTTTTTCGTATGACATTATGTGCGTTTTTAAACCGAAAGCCATTTGGATAATCCAGTGGTGCGTGACTTCTTGGTCATTTTACGCATCCTTTTTCCAAAACGAGTGTTGTCTTCGTCGTCGTCGTCTAATGTATTTTCAGTATCTGGCACATGTGGTCGTTTTTTAGAGGTACGAAATTTCCCGAGTCGCCACAAAGTATCGTTTCCGACAAATTCACGAGGTATGCCGCTAGTTCGAAGGCTTGTGATAAACTGCAGACGTCCATATGGTGTTACTCCTTTTCTAGATCGTACAGCATCATTGATAAGATCCACGATATTAGAATCTTTCAGAAAAGTTCCGTTTATTGTCACACATCCTTTTTCATCCCAGTACACGTTTTTCTTTGCCTCTTTGGAAGTATGTAGATATCTCAAGAGTGATGATGCAACACGTTTATACGTTACTGGAACGCTACTAATAATTGCGTCATCCGACACTACTGTTAATGCGGGCACTGACGTCGCTTCCATCGCTGATGACTCGATCGTTGATGGTTCGATCGCTGATGGTTCTTCAGGTACATACTGCGTTCCATTGAGAAATAAATATTGTTGCAACACCTGCATATAGTCTTTCCATTTACGTGAATTGTCTCCGTCATATTTTCTTGATTTTAAAATCTTGTAAAGCTCGGTGTCAAGTCGCGAAAGTCTGTCACCAGGTGTCTGCACTGTTTTCTTTTTTATCGATGGATCTACAATATTACCGACATCGCCACAACCGATCATCGGTTCTCGACAGTCGGTATTACTGTCGTCATGGTCGGCAATCGGTACTAGAGCCATTTTCTTTGCGTACTCCATAGTTTTCAAGTACTTGCTTCTCCACCGGCAAACAATCGACTAACCAGTGTCGTGATTATTGGAGCTAATAAAAGCGGAATAAACATACCACCTCCTTGTTGAATGATAAGGCGTTTTTTAGCTTTCCAATTGAATTGACGTCGAGTACGTTTACGACCACCGCCATGCTGTTTTGTGACGCACGATGCGGCGATTCGTCGAAGCACATTTTTATATTTTTTTAAACGTTTTTTTACACTGTTTTTTAATGTAACAGTTCCATGCAGAATATTAAGAACACATTCGCAGATACATTTAACCAGAGTTTTATCAGCACTCCGCAGTAGAGATTTGCGCTGTTCTTTATTTCCATGATATAGTGCATTTAGCATAGCAGCACAGTTTTTATTGAATGGAATTTTTTTCGAACGTTTAGTTTCTTTATTTCGCTTCATTGTATCCGTATGGTGAAATTGTTACTTTGTGTCAAGCGATGTGTACACAAAACACGCACGATATTCACTGGTGATTCTTTACTAATGTTTTACCTTATATACGTTGACGAGTATTTTTCGGCACATAAACTTGGATGCGTTTGTCATCGGGAAATATAGTTGTTCGGCATCTGCAATTATCCGGTGTCGACTGTTTCAAATCGAGTAGAAGGTATCCGTGTGGTTTAGCCGTTGCATTGTGATACGCCTCCGTTAAAAATTTTGGATTTTCAGGATAAACCTGACGTGCGAGATGACGTATTTGTGCTCTATCGCGTGGATTTTTAAAAATTACTATATAATTGGCATTAAGAGAAATATCTCGTTGTCCGTGGCCTTGATGAAAAATATTCTGCGTTATGAAAATTACGCTTATATTCTTATGATGACTGCCTTTTGTGAAAAGATCGACAATCGTAGCAGTAGACGATTCACGCATCAAATCATCGATAATTATTAATTTTTTCAATTTATTATCGCTGGAATAATCCGACGGCTACGGCAAACCCTCGTTAAACTCTATTTTCGGTATTTCTTGATTGTTCACTGGGTCGATTTGGAGAACGCGTATACTAGGATCGAGCGTATCTCCGTAGTAAAAAATAATCCGATCAAATTTTAAAAACTTACGCACAAAAACCGTTTTCCCACATCCAGTGGGTCCGCATATTAATGATGTCCATGGATGCTTCCACCGTGCATCCATGATTTCTCAAAATTATCCCGACAAGCTTACACGCGGGCGGCGGCGGCGGCGGCCCACCCGGACGTCGTAACAAGCTTTTTCGACGTCTGCGCGCGACCGCGGATCAGCTTATACGGACGCGCACACACTCGTTGATGAGCTTATTAACGAGTGTGTTTTATACGCTGATTCGTGGACACGCGCACAACTCAGCCTTTAATACGAACTTAGCCTATTTGTCGCAAAGGAAGGAAAGTATAGGTAGACAAATTATTTATAGGTAAATTTTCTTTTTGTTAAAAATCCATTAGGAGTTGTGGAGGATAGAAAATATTTAAAAACGTAAATACAAAAATATATATTTTTATTTATTGGACATTTTAATAAATTATTAAAACATATTTTTATGAAAAATATTTCATTTAGATTTACAAATTTTCTTACTTGACTAAACATCATACATTCATAACCCACACATACACACACACACACACACACACACACACACACACATACACACACACACACACACACGCACACACACACACACACACACACACACACACACACACACACACAATAAAACAATTTTTACAATTGCTACAATTTTTACAATTTTTACAATATTTACAATTTCTACAATTTTTACAATTTTTACAATTTTTACTATTTCTACAATTTTTACAATTTTTACAGTTTTTACAAAACTTAAAAATACACTTATTACTAATTTATCACTAACCCTCGTCATTTTTATAGCCAAACGGTAATGATAGTGTATGACTAACGTGGCGGCGTTTACGACATACAACACGACAAGTTTTAAACATGGTACGGGTGATAACATTGTGAAGAGGCGTTTTTTGAATACTTGAAAATTTAAGTTTAACAGATTCTGTATTTTCGTGAGCTAACTCAGTCTTTATTAGCTCACTTATACTGTTAAAATTAATTTTTTGTGAATTTACGTAATTCAAACTAAGCCCCTTCACTTTGCAGACGGTTTCGATCACTTTGTCAGGCTCCTCGGTAGTAGTCACGGTATAACCATCAAATTTCGGACCCCCGGAGACAAACGAATTTATATACGCGTTTGGTCCTGCCGAAGACAATTCGTTGGTCATATCCCCGAGAAAACTTCCTACCGAGGGCATCCACTCACCGTCTTCACCCGTACTCACATAAATAACAGAGTCGGTATCGTAATATAAGACCCGTCTGTTTAAGCGCTCCAGGTAACTATACAATTTTAGACGGGCCAAAGCTGTTGTAAACGCCGCAATCACTACACTTGTCAAGGAGCTCGGTACCACAGCCTCTTCGCGAGACACCCAAGTCAAGTATAATAAATCTTCGTTGACCGGTAGAAGACGTTTCACTTCTATGTCATTGTCGTATAAGTATGACAATAACTTTTCGCGACTCTTGACTATTACGGTGCGCGTGAGGTTATCCCTCTGACCGAACTTACCCCAAAATGAATTTAAACACAGTTTTGCGACAGATCGCAAACCAGGGTTTTTCTCAATTTTGGAAGCATCTAGAAGGATACCTTCAGCACGCTCGTAATCTTCAATGTACTTTTGACGAGTCGCTTCGTCAATACACCACGAGGGATAACCGCTTGCCTCTTGTTTCATCTTTAGAAACGTATTTACATAATTGACAAAGAGGCCTCCCTCTCGTGTATTGACATCGTACATTGTCATATCATACGCCCAAATAATAAAAATTTTCGTAATTTCGTAACCCATGTCTATCGCTTTACGGACCTCATCAGTCACCCAGGTACCTGTGAAAGCCCGATCCTCGGGGTTTTCGTGATTGCATGAGCCCTGGGTCATTTCCTCTGTGCATTTACGAGACAGAGCAAACAACAGTTTCTCATGCATTCGAACTGGTAAAACTGGGTGAAAGAGTCGGCGCGGCGGGATGATAGTACACTTTATCATCCCCTTGACCGTAACGCCTAGAGCATTGTATGACCCTTCAATCAACGACTCGCACTCGGAATCAACGTATATTCGCGGATGACCTACGGGAAACCGACCTGTCTTACATATATACGGATAGAGCGAACAAATATCGATATAAGAAATTTTTTCACCGGGCGTAACATCGTAAGCCGTTACAATGTTACCTGTGCGTCCACCGTAAAAACCATCACGTGGCTGGAGGCAATCAGAAACGCGACGCGGGTGATTTTTCAAAAATTCATTAATAGTTGGATCATTTTTTCGCAGTGCATTGAAGCTGCACTCCCACATCTCGACCAGCTCGTAACCGTAAGAACAAATTTTCAAACTTGCTGCCACAGTACGTTCATAACGAGAGTCGAGACTATCGTTGCCAGTATGAGATTTGCGGGAGCGGTCGGTCGGAAAACACTTGCAACAGCCGTGCCAGTAGCAACCATGGTATTGATATACAATACGACGATTCTCTACCTCCAGGTAGCCATCGATACGCGGGCCTTCAGGTAGCTTGTACTATCGACCTCGAGCTGCATGAACAAGCTCTTGACCAATTTCATGCTCAACCCATAAAAGCCAGTCGATGGCCTGTTGCGAGTGGTTTTCCGCCCGTCTATATCCACCAGGAGGTATAAGCCCAATCGTTTGAGGACGAAGAAAGTTACGCCGGTATACTTTTGAGCAAGCTGACGCAATAGTGACAGCCTCGGTAAACGGGCATACATTACCGACAGATAGAAAAAATTTT
Organism: Ephialtes manifestator; assembly: GCA_963970395.1. Lineage (NCBI taxonomy): Eukaryota > Metazoa > Arthropoda > Insecta > Hymenoptera > Ichneumonidae > Ephialtes > Ephialtes manifestator. The sequence continues at coordinate 30,099,777 of OZ019974.1, read as the reverse complement.
CTAAACTCGTAGCAAGCCTGCCGCAAAATATTTACATCGAGTTTGCAATATTTAATAATTTCATTTTGAAAGTTGAAAATTTCTTTTTTTTCAACTTGCTCAGCGTACCACCCATAAAATTCTTCTCGTTCACTATCACCCATTGTGTCGGGCGAGTAATACTCTGCTGCAGGGAGAGCACCGTTATAAGACTGTCTATCCTTGGTGTTGAAAAGATGTGGAAAGTAACCCTTTTCAAAACTATCGTTAAACCTGAATGCCTTGGGGAGCGCACAAAGTTTCATATGAAAGTAATTGAGACTGTCTATAAAATTCGTGCGCCCCACGCGCATTGAAATAATTGAATTTTCCGTCAAAACTAAATTTGGGGTCGGCAAGTCCGTACAACGTTCTACGATATTCCGCAATATAAATTGTGCGTCTCACCCTTTAGCATTGTCGGCGATGCACACTATATTGCGGAATTTCGTAGAAGGTCGAACAGCAAGGTCTATAAATTCTGCAACAGGGTCACGGTTAAACACAAATTCGTGGATTCCGCACCAGGGACACGCAGTCGAGGGTAAACGGTCATACCCCGCAGCTAAGCAAATTTCGCAAAGTTGTTGCGCAACACAATGGGTGACTATATGTTCACGAGTATCCTCACCCGCGTTGGGACCGCTATACTTCTGATCCTGTCTTGTCTCGAAATCGTAAAATATAAAAAGCGTTTCGGGGTGTTCTACCTGACTATCTTTACGGGGCTTTATTACCTGCATGTAACACTGTTCGTTGTGACCATGAGTGGTACGACACAACTGACAATAACCGACACCACACTCATGAGACTTGCTTTCTGTGTTTATGAGTTTTTCACAAGTCTTACAAAAGCAGTAGCATTCACAAACTGATTTTCGCGCAAGATTCTTCAAATTAAGTATATTCTCACGTGGCTTGAGATGATTAGCAAAACACGTAGCGTTGTAAAATAATCGATCGCAATTTTTACACAACAAATCCGTACTATCGTTGACAGTAGTTGAAAGTGCTACCTGCTGAACAATCAATGAAGACCCAGGGACGAGTTCTCGTTCGGCTGCAGGGGCAACATCAGCGATACAGGGAGGCACGCTGAAGCAGCGGGGGCACTTGCTAGTATACCGATGCTGAGCATCCCAGCGGTAAGCTTTATTGCACGGTATGCAATAATTCCTACCACCTGACGCACCCATAAGGTTGCTAATTGGCGAATAGTGCTTCAAAACACCACTATACGCAATATTAACAACCTCACTTGCCTCGGTGTTTTGAAAAGACGAGTGTCCATCAAAAACCGGAGGTGCGCCTGTACCAAGCAAATCCCAGTCGTAAATTACTATTGCTACTCTAGAAGGTATGAAGTATCTCTGAAAAGTCTGTATCTCAGGAATACCACAACCTTCTTGAGGGATTTCTACACCAACTCTTTCAACGAGAGTACGAGCTTGTTCACGCTGGTCTCGTGACGCCCCGTGACGTATACGATTCCAAGCAATTGCTGACGCTTCACTACGCTCGCGTTTATGCTTATTATTAGCAAGTCCTACAACAACCGAACGCGGAAAACACAAATTATCGTCGTTACGAATTACAGTTATGGATTTGCTTTTGAGCATCGATACACGCAGTCCTTGACCAGCTGGAGACGTCACATATGTGGCGGTGAATCGCAGCGTGTCAGATGCCGCGAGTACTCGTGAGCTTTAGTTCACTGCACAAAGCAAACTCCATAACTGCTCATCACTAAAACGCGATATAGGCCGTAGAGATACCCCTGCAGAACCGTCAATCATTCCGTCAGTGACAAATCCTATGCCTATTAAATCTGTAGCATCTCGATCTGAAACGAAATAGTGATGTATATCACGTATTGCGTTTCGAATCCATGCTACAGAATTTATATCTGGAGGAGGTGGCACTAACGCAAGATCGATTTGCCTTGCTAAAACCCCGAAACGCTTTAAATAATGGTCTCTTTCTGACCCAATGATGACAAAGCGATTTCCCGGAGGCAAAATTGAATTTACGTCGTCCGCGGCGAGGTCGTTGTCTTCGAAATTATTAAAATCGCGAACGTCTTCTACCGAACTATCACTATCGCTTAAACTATCGTCGCGAACCGCACCACCGCCTATTTGATAAAAACTATTGTGCATTACCGGTGATGATGATGAGTCGGACGAAGTGGACGATGCTGATTTGCTGTCGGATGAATCGTTGGAGACGCTCGAATCGCTGTTGATGCTGGAGGCTGTTGACATCCTCGAAGTGCAGCTCGCTGACAGGTACGACGATCTTGTCGTCAACGAGACCTGCGACGAATCGGATGAGCTGCTTAATATGGACAGCCCCCGCGAAATCGTTGAATTCTCCGAGCTGTTGGAATCGTCCGATTCATTCGAACAGTTCGGGGTGGTGATGGGGGATAACAGCGGTGGACATCTCACTGGAAACCAACGCTACCATTAATGCTGGTATTTACTCCTCGTGTCCAGCCGCCCCATCGTACGCATCCCTGTAGCGTGTCACGATCAAGTCCTCGTCATCGTCGAGGAAATCGGAGTCGGTACCGATACGCCCGTCCTCGTCAAAATAAGGAACAATGACCCGTTCATTTATCCACCCGAATTCGTCTATCCAAAACAAAGGTCGGGTGGGTGACTCGGGGCGAGCGATCTCGTACTCCTCTATTTCCTCGTCGCTCAAAGACTCAACTTCGGGACTCGCGGGACGATGATTTACTGAAAAAATAAAAATATATAATTGTTTGCAAATAACAAAAACATAGAAAATTCTTTATTCTACTTACAAGTTTCACGAATCTGCCGGCTGTTGTGTTCGTGGTCGAAATTTGTCGCCACAAAATCTTGGTCTGAAAAAAGAAAAATTATTAATACATGTTAAAATTTTATATTTTATTGGTTAACAATTTTATGTAAAATATATGTATACATATTAAAATACTTACAAGTATTAAAATTCGCTTCAATCCAAGCTTCACGCGAAAGCGGAACTACATACTCCCGCGCAGCCCGAAACAGCTCTCGAACATCTGAAAAATTAATTAATTGAAAATTAATAAAAATTATAAGTTTATATTTTTATAATTTTATGAAATACATTTTTCTACTTACAGCTTTCATAGTTCTCCGTCGCCCAGCGGTCCATGTCCATCAGCTCCACGTACTCTTCGTACGAGATCCGATGCGGTGATGGTGGCCTCTGCTGCTCCGGGTACTCCTGTATAACCGCGATACCCTGATCGCCCGCGAGCGGCGATGCCGGACTATCCGGGATCCCCTGATCAGCCGCGGGAGGAGACTCTGGGCTCTCAGAAATGTAAATATCCTGAGGAGCATCTGGAGCCTCCTGGTAGACGGGAGTACCCTGTTCATGAGGAGGAGGAGACTCGGGACTCTCGGCGATCACACTACGATGATCGGAGAGTCGCTCCAACTCAGAGTCAGCATCTGCAAAAATAATTCAAAATTATAAAATAATTCTTAATTAATTGTAAAACTCGACGACTGACATGTAGTCGCTTCGTCAATATTATTTATACCGGGGTCAGCAGCCTCGGTCTCGTTGTTGTCATCATCGTCTTCGATTTCGCTGCCAACGTCCATCCCCGCTTCGTCGTCGACGTCCTCCTCTTCCTCACCCTCGGAGACATTGATTGTTGAAGACTCAGAATCTGAGTCGTCAACAATCATGTTTGACGACGACGATGCCATCAGCAGCGAGTCACTATCTGACCCATGACTATTGTCACTATCGCTGCTGAATAGCAACGCTCGGCGGGCTATACAAAAATGATTAACATTATTTTTAAATAATATAAAATTATGAATATATATTTAGTATGTTATCAATTTGATAAAAAATATAACAGAAAAATATCGTTACATTTTTATCAAATTAATAAAATAGTAAAATATATATAGATATTAAAAATTATTACAAAATATAAAAATTGTCTTTTATGACAATTAAAACATTTTATTTTAGAATAATTTATTTTACTTACCATGATGATTCGACACCCTGATTAATAAATTTGTAAGGGCTCTGTCTGACAGCTGACCGTTGGTCCCCAGGAACTCAATAACCTGGCGCCGTGCTTCCACGGACCGATGGAACACTCCACGCAAGTACGCATCGGCAATGAAAAGAGAGTGACCACTCTCAAGCACTGCCTTGAACACGTCCACTAATTCCCTGTAAGAATAATTACCAATGTTGGCGAACCAACGCTAGGTAAAAATTCTTTCCAGGCGGCGATCACATCGAATAAACACACGTGCTGTTGCACGTACGACACTCAAAAACCAAACGCGGGTGTTTTCCATTTTTTCAGTTTTTACGACGCAAACGAACGACACAAGCGAAAACACAAAAACTTTTTTCACGGAAAATACACAAAACTGAACACGATTGAACACTTTTGATTTCACTTTCCGGATTGAAAAACGAAAACAAATTTTTTCAAACGCCAAAAAACCGTAAATGAACAAGCTATTCACGCTAC
>OZ019974.1:30058416-30095028 GCA_963970395.1 Ephialtes manifestator | reverse complement strand
TGAAGACTTTGAGGTTTTTCTTTTCAACGGCGTTTGGGTCAAAATCCATTGTGTTCGACCGTGCTGTAACAGAGTCAACGTCTGACGCCTCTGACGATACCGATCCAGGTAACGATGAGGAAACACCGTTGAAACCCCCGCAGAAGAACAAGAAACAAAACTATTCACCTGCCGTAGTGATGCAAAAACCGACGTTTGAAGGATTGTGCAACGTTTCGGTGTGTGTGGATGAACGCTTCAGGAGACTTCAACGTTATGCTACGCATGTACAGAAGTGTGCAGACGCTCTATGTGCTGCATTACTCATGCATATTCCGTGTAATGAAGAGGCAGAAATGTCGATGAACCACGCGTTAAAGAACTTTTAACACAAAATAAAAGTGTTCTACACGATGGACTACGCTGCAACATAGATTCATCATTCCTCGAATATTACGATATAATGTTCCTGGAATTGAGCGCGTTTTGTATAACCGTAACATAACAAACGGTTGAAAAAGATACTCGAAGACGCTTCATCAGTAGCGACTCAACCTATGTAATTTTTTTGTGTGTTTTATCATGGTCTTATTTGAATAAAAATTAATTTTAGTTGAAGATGACCGATTTTTCATTCGTTTCTCTCCAGGAAACTGCATAGTAGAATAAGCATTAATAATATACGTTTTCTCGACTCCATCGGCCGCTTGCGTTTAACATCTATTTGTCCCCGATAATAAAATATCCAATTGTATGCTTACGTATATCGACAATAAATATGTATGTATCAAAAAACTGTTCTTTACTCACCTTCATTATCTTTAGCTATTAAAAAAACAATTATTATGGCCATTCGTAGAAAATGGTCACTTTTGGGGCATAATGGATCCTAACTGGAGCCATCCGTCAACGCGGGTAGGGAGAGTTGCGGCGAGACCAACAGTAGCCGCCTGTGGCTGCGCGCGCCACCGTGGCACGTGTCCACGCTTAGCCACCCGCTGCTAGAACGCGAACCACGAGTCTAGCGGGTAGCGATGCACTCAGCCACGTACCGGGACAGCTATAGCGAGCAAGGGGAGAGAGGGTACGCTCCGTCGACTCTTCGCCACCCGTAGCTGCGCGCGCAACCATAAGCCTAGCAAGGAAACGACGCTAACGCCTGGCTACGGACCGCTATAGTGAAATAGAAAGGGGGAGTACGTCTGGCAGCCAAGCTCGAGGCTAGGGACAGTTATCGCGAGAAAGGGGAGAGGGTACGCGCCGAGCTAACTCTTGGCTGCCCGTAGGCTGGCATGCAACCATGAGACTGGTGGGGGGGGAGGGCAGCAGTGGCATACGCACCCACGCTCGGGTGGGAGAGGTGCGGCAGCGCACGCATGCGACGTCAGTCGCGCGCCAGGGTGCAGGTGGGAGCGGTCGTCGAGTGGGGAGCGGTCCCACGCAGTGAGGTAAGTGCGAGGGAGTGGGTGGCGGTGGGCGGACGGACCCCGAGGGTGGGAGTGGGTGGTGGGGTCCGCGCCCGAGGGTGGCTGTGGGTCGTGGTGGGGTGTGCGGCTGTCGCGGACGGGCCCAGCAGCGGACCCTGAGGGTGGCGGTGGTGGTGGGGTGCGCGACTGCGCCGTTAACGCGAAAAGGTGGGGGGTGCGCGACTGTGCCAGCCAATCGCGGGCTGGAGACAGTTAACGCGAAAAGGAGGTGGAGGGAGGGTCGCGGCCTATCGCGGAGTCGCGAGTGTTAACGCGAGAAAGGGGAGGGGAGGGCGTGACAGCCAATCAGCGGCCTTATCGCGAGACATGGGCGTGGCCTGGAAAGGGGAGGGGGGGCGGCGTGACAGCCAATCAGCAGCCTTATACGCGAGACATGGCGTGGCCTGGAAGGGGGAAGGGAGGGTGTGACAGCCAATCAGCGGCCGAGGACAGTTATCGCGAGACATGGGCGTGGCCTAGTGTCGCCACGCCCTGTCTCGCGATAACTGTCCAATACTACTTGCGGCTCCTGTGTCTCAGGGTCTTCTTCTCTCCAATTTGTCGCCGTTGTCTTCTGTATGGGGTGCCCAATGTTTCAGCTGGCTGACATGAGTACTTGATGCATAACGTCGTCCGTCCTTGACCCGTAGGGCTGGCGACTCGGTAAGTATCTCCCGGAAGCGTTTTCTTTATTGTCAAGGATCCACGGTATTTCGCTTGGAGCTTCGTGGACTCACCTGTCCCGACGTGGGCGGCCTTCATGAAGACAATGTCGCCTACGGAGTACTTGTCGTCCTTTACTCGATGAGCATCGTATCGTAGCTTCATCCGCTCTTGGTTCTCATGGATCTTTTGCTCTAGCCTCTTGTTGCAGTTCTGCTGGCGGAACATAGGTCTCGTGCGCTCCCGTCAGTCGTCGCACTGCTCCTTCCTCTCGGCTGGCTGTGTATCCGTGAAGCAATTCGAAGGGGCTTTTCCCCGTGGTGGAGCTAGGGTCGTCGTTTAGGTCTCGTTGAACCTTCGTGATTCGAGTATCCCAGTCGCGTCTTCATCGTCAGTGAGACTGGCTTGTAGCACTGGTAATAAAGTGCCGTTTACCCCGCTCCACTTGGCCATTCGCCTGTGGGTGCCGAGGACAGTTTAACGTATGATGAACGCCGTGACTGGTGCACCACGTAGCGAACTTCTTCGCCATGAAGCATGTTCCTCGATCCAAGACTATTCGTTGCGGAGCTCCGTACGTTTCCACCAATTTGTCGTGTTCTTTACTGCGTGTAATATCACAAACTTGGTTAGATTGTCTACCAACACAAGAATGTACTTGTTATTTCGTCGGGTCGTTGCAAATGGTCCAGTATGGTCCACGTGTATCAATGCAAAAGGTCTTTTGCCAGGTGGTATCGGGTGCAGCTCACCGCTTTGAGGTCCGCATTTTGACTTGGTTAGCGCGCAATTGCACACATGCGCGGATGTGTCCTCGTAAATAGCGGCGTACCCCCGGGAAGTAGTATCGCTCGAGCAATAATGCGCTCGCGCGTTCGACCCCGGGATGTCCCTTCAAGTCGTGGTATCTTATTGCTAGGCTTTTACGCATCGATGCGGGCGCCACGAAGAGCAACCGATCATCTCGTCGCTTGTGAAATACCTCGTTCAATAGCTCGCAATCCAGCGTGTCTCTGGTGTCACTTGGAGTTCTATCGGCTGCGTCTTGTTGAGTAGTGTATATTTCTTCTTGATCCAGTCATTCCATTCGTCGCATGGCCACTTCATCATACTCGTTCACTAATGCAAAGACTCCCGCTTCCGGAGTGACGTTTATCTCGTTTTCGTCACTGCCCACAGGTGCTCGGGTGAGTGCATCCACATGCTGCAATTTTCTCACCCGGTTTGTGGACTATATTGAACGTGAATTCACTTAACAGGTCATTCCAGCGTATGGTCTGTGGGTTGGCCGTTCTGGAGGTACACAAGTAGAGCAGGGCTTGACAGTCGGTCACAATGGTGAACTCGATATTTGCAATCATAGGGCGTAACCGTGTCACTGGCCATATTATAGCCAGTAATTCCAGTTTACTGAAATTATAGTTTCGTTCCACAGCACTTGTTCGTTGGCTAATGGCGTATACTATCCGTAGTCGTCGCTGGTCGTCACGATGCATCAGTAGCGCTCCCAGGCCCACTGCAATAGCGTCCGTGTGGACTTCGGTGTCGCGTGCTGAGTCGAAAGGTTGCAGGATCGGCTTACTCGCCAATGCCTGCTTCAGCAGCTCGAAAGCCTCCGTTCAGCGTCGTTCCACACAAACAGTCTACCTTTCTTTAGTAGAGCATATAGGGGCCCTGCTACATGGGCAAACTTCGGAATGAACCATCGAAAGAAACTTGCCATCCCCAGGAAGCGTCTGACGTCGTGTACTCCCTGTGGCGCTGGGAATTCTAGTATGGCGCGCACCTTAGCTTCTCCCGGTCCGATTCATTGGGCGCTAATCTCGAATCCGAGATAGCTCACATGCTGTTGCAAAAATTTACATTTGTCCAAGTTGATTGTTAGTCCTGCTCCTCGTAATGCCGCGATTACCAACAACAATCGTTCCCGTAAGTCCACCCAGTCACGTCCTGGTATGAAGATATCATCTAGGTAGTACATTACTACCTTGTTTCGCAATGGCCCCAAGGCCTTATGCATGGCCTTTGAGAAATATGCCGGACCATTCATTAGTCCGAACATCATCCTATTGAATTCAACCGTTTCGTCCGGCGTGATAATGGCGGTTTTCCGTTTCGCCTCTTCCGTTAGTGGTATTTGCAAATACCCGTGTGCTAGATCTAGGGTAATAAACAAAATGCTATCCCGTATTTGCGCCACTTTATCGCCTAGATTGGGTAACGGGAAATGTACCCTCTCCGTCTGTGCGTTGAATCGTCGAAAATCAGCTACTCATCGTGATTTGCCATTTTTTTTTACTAACGAGGAGCACAGGGCTCGCGTAGGGAGACTCTGTGTCCCGTACAATGTCTGCCTCCTTCCACTCTTGAATTATTCGGCGTATCTCCTCGCGGTCGCGCTCGCTTACGCGATACGGCTTCACATGCTCCGGTCGGCTTCCAGGTACTTCCACAATGTCCATTGCCTGATTTTTGGCCTTGCCAATCTCAAAGATATTCAGCGCCACACAATCGCAGTATTGGTTTAGTATACTCACTAATTCACACACCACTTCGTTCGGTTGATCACTGCCAATCGCGAGGTTTTTCTTCGTTATTGGTTGTCGTGGTGTCTGTCTCGCAATTATTGGTAACGGCATTATTTGACCTCGCATTACCGTTTGTCCTTTACTCACTTCGGTTCGGGTATCACTCAAGTTCATTACAGGTAGTTCATGCCGTTTCGTCTCACTGCGTACCGAAATCACGTGCATCGTCGACGGATGTAAGGACACCGCGTCCTCACTCTGTACGTTTGTGCTCGCACTGTTGTCCTGTATGTCTGTTGCCAATACTCTTTCACTTTCGTTCACTGAGAATACTAATTCTTCGCCGGTTTTCCGGTACTCTACCCATGGCTTTTCCGTGTACGTACGGCCAATGATCGCGTCGAACGTTTGCGTGTCGTCCGGTACTACGCGTGCCATTATTCCGCACACCGTCACCCTGTGGATAGTAATGTTCACTTTCAGAATCCCTGGTGAAATAACCAGATAGTGCGCCGGACCAAATCCTTTCAATTCCGATGACGCGTATATTAAGGGGAATTTTTCTCTCAATACTCTTGTGGCCTTTATTGTGCAGTCCGAACTGCCCGGATCAATTAAAGCTTGCACTTTTACTTCATTGATAGTTACCCTCTTTACGTAGTTGTCCACTGTATTACCGTTCACGTCGCGTATTTCGTTCACTTCGGCTTTCACTGTGTCACTATTTTCTGGGCAATGTTACTGAGTGTGGCCGATTTTCTGGTACACTCGGCACTTCACTTCGCGTTTCGGTTCGGGGCAGTCGCGGGATAGGTGGCCGTATTTGTTACAATTGTAACATTTGGGCTCGCCCTCGTTGTTCCGCGCTGGTAACCGTCGTGCTGCACTTTAGTCGTCTTGAGCTGATGTCGATGCCTCGTACTTCTCTGTTTTATTCGTCTGCGAACCGTGCCCGTCGTCCTTCACGGTCTTAGGTTTAAGTGCGTCCCTATTCGAACGTCCTCTTGCCGTTACACGCGCCAGCGTCCTATCATTTGCCAGCAAATCGTGCAGTAGCGAATCCAGGGAGTAATGCTGTCGAGCCATGAGAGATACACATAATTCTCTTGACCATAACCCCTCTAGGATTTGTTCTTTCACGTCTCGATACTCCAGGTTCAAATCAATGCACATTTTAACCTTGGCATGGAAATACGCACTGAGGGTTTCATCTCGTCGTTGCACTCTATCGCACATCCTTTTGTGCGATAATCTGTGCTCTCCGATACGATGAACGTTCGCCGAAAAGCTTCCTTGAACCGTTCCCATGTAGTTATATCGGTAGCACGTGCTCGGAACCAGTCACGTGCTGCGCCTCGGTGATGCATTCTTGCCGCTTCTCTCGCGAAATCGTCAGGCCAATTGTGGATTGCTCGCATCCCTTCCAGGTTTTCGATCCACTCCCTCAGTCGGGCGCCTTTCCTATCGCCAGAGAACGTCTTGATATTCCTGCTCAAATCTGGTATAATATGATATAACGGCACGTTATCACTATATCCTTTTCGTCTCCACGGGTCACCGTTGTAACCTGGCCCGTCAGATGTGGTTCGCCTACCACGTCGTTCACCCGCGTCACGAAAATCCTCGTCGCGATCTCGCCCGGCTCTAACTGTCAGCCGGTCATTTATTTCACCCATCACTTCGTTTGCTCGTATACCGTCGCGTAGAGCCGCGCCAAACGTTTCGGTCATTCGTATTCCGTTAGTCTCCGTGTAGCTCTCCTGCTCATGCATTCTATATATTTCTCGCGTAATATCTTCGTCACCTATTCTATGTCGCGGATCCGCGTAATCTCCACGCGGTCGGTCGTAATTCGTATCGCCGCGTCTACCGTAATCCGCAGAATCCCATGTTGCATAGCCTCTTTCGTACTCGCGCGGGTTATAACGCATTTCGAATTCACGTGAACTATTTCGCGGCTCGCGTCGCTCGCGGTATTCACTGTATCTTTGCGTAACAAATCGCGGTTCGTATCGATCGTCACTAATTTCGTTATTACGCGGAGCATACCGTAATTCACGTCTAATATCGTAATTGTTTGTAAACCGGACTGTTTCCCGCGGTTCGTATCGCTCATTCTCGCGCCTGTCAGCTCGAGTATTTTACCGCGGTTCGTTTTGCCGCGCCGCCCGTCTCGTATCTGCTGTCGCACGACGCGTTTCGCCTGTTCCCATGTCCACTTCACTTCTCACTCCCACTCGCGGTCGCACTATGTCCTGTCTCTCGCGCACTTCGTTTGCACTATGTCTCTGTCTCTCGCACACTTCGTTTGCACTATGTCTCTGCTCTGCATGAGTCCTTCTCTCTCTCTCTGCCCAATCGGGCTGCTCGTACGTTGCCGGCCAGACTCTCTCACAAATATGTCGGGATAGAGTTCTCGAGGCTCCTCCCCCAAGTCGTTCCGACCGTTAACTGAAGCGTCTGTGGGGCGGCCATATTGAATTGAAGGATCACTGGTCACGTCTATTAGCATGAGCCGCTGAGACTCCTCCTGGAATTCGTCAAAGTCCCTTTTCGTAGCCATAACTTTCTCACTCCTCGGCTTTTGCACGCGCACGTTATTCCACAGCTTGCACCATGCACGCTGCAGCTCACGCCAACGTACCGCTACACTCACGCGCCGGCCACTGACTATGCACCACGCGCTTGTTTTTCGCGGCACTTATTTCGTTACTCGTAGTCTTTATGTTCGTCTTCACTCGTCGTTATTGCACGCCAGGTACTGCAAGAATCCCACTCCTGAATGTTAACTTGGTTGATATGGACAGGGGTGCTCACTAGAGCGGGTGGAACGGGATCTTGCAAGTAAGGGTCTGGCCTGCAATAATCGGACACGTGTACAGCCGGTTAGGAAATAACTCAAAAATAGAAATGTTTTATTGTAATATGATATAACTAAAAGAATGGTCGTCGCCAATAATATTCAGAATAATTTCGTAATGCTCCGCCTGTCTCGTGTTCGTCGCGATTATCGCGATTCTAGTTTTTCGGCACGCCACGCGGTTGTAATGGCGGCCGCGTATATTCACGTTAGTCACACGTGGCCCGTTGAGCGTCGTCTCTCTCTCGTTAATCAACGCACACTGCCGGAAATCTTCCTCGTCTCCTGTCTTCCGTTCAACTTGAGCGCGCCTGCGCACTCGTGGCATCGGCGCTAGTGCCCCCGTGCGCTGCTGCCCTCTGGACGGTCTGCCTCGCGCGCCTGTGCGTTCAGACCACCGCGCATATTTGAAGGCCAAGAGATAGCGTTAACACTCGCTAGGTTGGCGCTAGGTTGGCGTGGAAGGATGGCCCAGCCAAAATAAATACATATACGCTCAGATTCCGTAGAGAAATCTATCAAGATAGCCCTTTTATTTCAGATAATGGAAATAAATAGAAAGAAACTTGTCGCTCTCACAAATCTTATGAATTAAGATCGCGCTCATCTATCGTCCTATCCTACCGCACTGTTCGTCTCTAGGACGAATTTACGTTCAGGATCCGTTTTATATTTCAGTCCGTCTTTTGATCTTCGCACACGCACAGAGTTCGGTATCTTTTCGTCGATAGTACACGCACATCCGTTCGGTTGAGCGCCTCAGGCCACACTCTCTCGTTCCTCTTCTATCGCACGCCCATTCGGTTCAGCGCCTCGGGCCACACTCTCGTTCCTCTTCGCACCGATCTTCGGAAAAACCTACTCGCGCTCGCCGCACCGTCTATCATCATGCTCTTGCTTTCCCTACCATATTGTTTGTCGCTTACAGGACTTAACATGGAGCAGGGCAAACTAGACTGAGCGTTCCGGTGGTGGGGGTCCGTACAACATAAGAGAGAGAGGCATGTCAGTTATCCTCGTGTTGACCTTTGCTAAGAGCATAGAGTGCGGGATTTCCGTATCCGCATGCGCATGGCGTGGCGGGCCCCCACTCTATGCTCTTAGAAAAGGACAACACGACGACATCCGACATTCTTCTCTCTCTTATGTTGTACGGACCCCCACCACCGGAACGCTCAGTCTAGTTTTTAAGTCTATGGGACTTAAGGTGTCGTTTCGAGATTATTTAAAGGGGAGAAAGAGCATTGTTAACGCGATGTCGCGAAATGCGTTTAGCCCGCTCAGTCAAGAGCAAGTGGCGGGAGTGAGCGGATTGTCAGACGGGAGTGCAGAAGCGTCTCGTAACGGGAAAAACAAAAGGAAGAACGAGCACCCGCAGGGAGATCTTCCGGATGGGAAGAAAGAGAAAAAGGATGACCAAAGTACAATGCCAAAGGACAATCTTAAGAATCGGGAAGATTCAAGCAGAAAGAAAAGAAAGAAGTACAAGAAGCTACGATAGAGTGGGATGCCACTGAAGTTGATGAGAGTATCACATCTCCGTCCAGTGTGAAGATAGTAAGTTCTGAAGAACCTTTGTCGCTTGGAAAAGGACACCCGTCCCCATTCACGGTTTATATCCGTGCCACGGCTCAAGACAAATTGCCTAAGCCAATTTCAATGCTGCAGGTTTCGCACAAACTGGACAAGGCCAATTTCTAGTACAACAATATTAACAATAATATCTAGTATAGACAAACCCTTACTTGACTGCACAGAACCTTAAGGTATGCGTCCCTCCGTACGCTCACTCGCGCAAAGGAAAAATCTGGAATATCCCCGATGACATCCCGTTGGATGATCTTCGGGCTGCTATTCTGGAAGGAAATCGAGGTCTGAAAATTGGTAAAACATTTAGACTTAAGAAACGCACTATGGTTGAGGGTAGCACCGTTTGGACTGATGGAGATACGCTGTGTATTTGTTCCATCGATCAGAGGATTCCAGACTACATCTACTGTAACGGAACGTCTTGCAACAGCGCCGCTACAAGGACCGGGATTTTTTTTTTCTTTCTTGAAATAAAATTTAACGAAATAAATCGTAAAATGTTCTTTCAATACGCGTATTTAACGCAGGCATTAAAATAATATTTCACCGAAACTAATTAAGCTACAAAGACATACGGCATGACAACAGGAGCGACAAGACAAGGAGATAACTTTAGCGCGCTGCACATTATAACGCGCAGCATCGCTTACACTCTGTGATTTCTCCTGTGCTCTTTCTCTAACAACTAGTAATTTGGTGATTTCTTGTTTAAATTTGATAATTAAAGAATCTTAAAAACACTCATACAATTACCCAGAGCGCAGGACACCTTTCCCTGTAACGTCAAACAACATCCGAGGAAAAATGAAGGAAATATCCAGCAATTACTTAGAAACTAACTAATCGTTGCATATTTCTTAATTAAGGGGTTACACCTAGTTGGCGGCCGAAAAAAGGCGTGTTTTTGTGAATTTTTTTGGGAAAATGATTGCAGGTTTCGAACTGTTTTTTTTTTCATAGTAAAGGGTATATTGAAACGTTTCGCGATTTTGTCGAGGCGGATTTTTAATAATAAAATTACGTTAGTCGAATCAAACCAAACAATTATTCAAAATTGTTCCATTTGACCCAAATATACGATGATTTTTAGCCCCTGCGGAGTTCGTGATTGTTTTTAAACTAAATACTCACCGCACGTAATTGGCGGAGATAAGGATTCGTGTACTGGACCGGGACGATCTACTTGAGGAGATGGATGTTTTGTAGGTTTTTTGTAGAAGCCGCAGATCAAGTGATTTTATCTCTCATGTGTCTAATGACGAGAGTTTGCCTTCGTCATCACAGGCTTTCTTACGAGAGATATGACGAAGGCGGTTTGGTCAAGGAAGTGGGGGACTACAGGCGATCAACCGGAGTGTAGTGGGGTTACCCGCTACTTACGCGAGTCCTAACCTGAGTTTTGATACGGGAGATGCCCGAGAAATAATATTTGAAAAAGTGACTCGAAATTCGTGAGGTCGGAGGTACTTCCACACGGAGCTTTACACTCAACTCGCTGTTAAAATAACGATATTCTCGCGTTCTCCTAACGCGATCTTTGCTATTTAAACGGAAAATTCGGCATTTATTGCGATTCTACAGACTCGAAATTCATACAGTCGGAAGTGCTTCTGTATGGAACTTTACACTCAATTTGAAAAAAGAAAAGGGATGATAAATAATTTAATAACCGAACGCAATGACGCGCGAGGCTGTGTAAAAAATGAGATGAATTGATGACGTGTATCGCGATGTTCGGATACGGCAACGATCCCTCGCGACTGCATGCTACCGTAGCTAAAAAGATGAAATGAAGGATGAACCGCAATTTACCAGGCGTTTCGCTCCACCTGAAACTACGGTTCTATAATTAGTCCTCATACACAGAGAAACGTTGAAAGTCATCAGATTTCTCCGTAATCTGTTGTTGGAATCATAGGACATCTGCTAGATGTTATAATTATAATTTAATTTATTATATGCAAAAATCGAGCATTGTTGTTTGAGTTTTTTGCTGGCAAGCTGATAAAAGCAAGGGATAAGCGAGAAAGAGGGCCCGTCGTCCGTCCGTCTAGTCGGTTTGAGTAGGCCTACTCGGTTGTCGTTTTTGTGTGTTTCGCGTTACCTATGATATACTTGCCTTTTCACAAGATAGTAGTGAGAACGCTGTCTTCCTCACAACTCGCCGATCATACGCCCACACCTAACCACTCGAGCTTTGTGATGGATCGCAAAACTCGTGCAGGGTTTCAAATGTGTGTGTGGTCCACTAACACGTAGGAACAGGACCGGCTTACATCAAGCAAGCTATTGCAATGACTTCGGTTTCCCACTCCCACATGTGGATTCTAGTTTCACACACACTTGTGTGCGTGTCAACGGCCAACTATGCACAGCAGATTTCGAGGATTCGCAGATCACAGGCCCACACCTAACCCCTCGAGCTTTGTGATAAATCAGAAAACTCGTGCAGGGTTTCAAGTGTGCGTGTACTTGCTCATACACACCTGTGTCCGTGTGACCTGCCAATTATGCAAAGCAGATTCTCAAAATATCTGTGCGAGTTATTGTCAGCCAATGCGCAGTGCTTGGGGTACAATAACTCTATGTTACACTCTCTAAGCCGGATAGCCACTACGCTGTGTGTGGGGACCCGAACATGAAGAAGTACCCCTAATGCAGACGTATTATGACGGCCAGGGCGCTGTGCGTGGGAATAAACAATACGCTGGATTTCCTATCGTTCACTCTAAGACCCGATAGCAAGAACGCAATGTCAGGGGACCGAGTCTACGTTAGAAATATTTTACGAAAAAAAACGAGTGGAGACTGTGCTGTGAAGCAGCAGTACGTGCCTTTTTACTAGAGTAGTAGTCGGAGTAGAAGAAGATCGAGCCGTCCGGGGCCCCTGCTTATATACCCAGAGCTCGTTGGATAGACGGGGAGGTGTAACGGTACAGTTACGGAAACCCCCATGGCAGCACATTCGGGGTACGTGGCAGTCACGTCACCATCGAACGATGTTCGTTGCGTCATGAGAGCCGACCACGTTTTCGGTTGTGGGAGGCTCTATGGAGGTTTCACGGAGGCCCAATTCTCCCACTGTGTGTTATCCTCCTATCCCAGTTTGGCTCAAAATTATTAATTATTCAACTATGGATTTTACAGTTGTACCGAGTATACGGGATTAAATAGTTTTTTTACATCCACAAGCTATTTCGAGAATTAGTCATTATTTTCTGTTGTTAATTGAGAGATATGCAGCAATTAGTTATTTTTGAAGTAATTGCTGGATATCTCCTTTATCCTTGCTTGGATGTTGTTTGATGTTGCCGAAAAAGATGTATTGTTCTCTAGGTGATTTTATAGGGTTTTTAAGATTCTCTTAATTGTTCGATTTAAACAAGAAATCGCCAAATTACTGTTTGCTAGAGATAGAGCGCAGGAGAAAGCATAGTGGGTGTGAGCGGTGCCGCTATAGTCCTTGTTCTTAGCGTTGCTACCGTTGACTCTCACTATAGCAAAAGTGGTAGGTAATGGCCGTCCGCGGTGAAGAATTCGGGATACCATGTTACGCGAGGCGCACGCACTATAGCTCGCGCAGGTACGCGTGTTACTAGGCTCGCTGGGGGTCCAGCAGCCCGCACCTATAGTCTTTGGCTATGCTGCGAAGGCCGGTTGCTGCGCTGCGCTCTATAGTGTGGAGTGCAGCGAAGCTATCTCCTTGGTTTTGTCGCTTCTTGTTGTCATGCCATGTGTTTTCGTCGCTTGGTAGTTCGGTAAAATATCATCTCAACTCGCGTTAAATACGCGCATTGAGAGAACATTTCACGAGTTTTTCTATTCTTTTCGAGGAATGTAGAAAAAACAATTTCTTGGTAGTTGTAGCGGTGCAGTCGCGAGACGATCCGTTACAATATCTTCGACTATGTTTCATATTTTTTTTATTGGAAAAAATTCAGAAATGTAGCAGATATAATATATTTTCCGGACCGGTGTTCAAAAAAAGCCTTCCGCGGTGACCACTGTAACTTCCACTCCAATGATCTGAAATAAAACAACCAAATAAATTAAGTTTTTTAATCATGTTATCTAGTCCTTAATCGAAGCATTTGATAAAATATTAATTTATGAAATATTTTCAAATTTCACTTTTCCCCATTGACGCTCTATCATCTGTCACCTCTAATAGTCCTAATTTTCGAAAGGGGCTAAACGGTCAATATGAACAATTTTCAATTTTCCTCGCGGGGGTTTTTGAATTCTGTTGATTTTAAGTTCTTGCGATACTCATTTACGCAATGAAATGATACTCTGAATTCGTAATAAGCGTTTTATTCGTTCAAGTCAATACATGATTGAGTAAAAACGATGGGATGTCAATCAGATGAAACGTTGTAATAAAATAAAAACAAAAGAGTCAGTTAATGTATAAATATTCCCTGACATCGTTAAAAACAAAACATTTATCGAATGCACGGATTGCTTTTTAATGAATATCCAACAAATTCTATAAACTACGTCGTTAATTTTCGGTTTTACTATAAATGGTCCTACCCAATATCTTTGTAACTTAGGGCACTTTCCTTTGACTTTATGGGGGTAATAAAGCCAAACCTGTTGTCCAGGTTTAGAGGAAAGTATATGTGACTTAACGTTGAATCTGGATTTCATCTTGTCGCTTTTAATAAGGAATCGTTTCCGGATTTGGTCATGAATCGTATTCAATTCAATTTTAAGTTCGTCAACGAATTCAGGAAGATCGCTCGATTTCGTAAAATCGTTATCATTCGGGTTTCCTCGTAAAAGTTCTAAGGGAAGTTTCAGTTCCCTACCAAGCAAGGTCATAGCCGATGAAAATTCGGTGGTTTCGTGTTTTGAAGATCGATAACCCATTCGAAAAAGGGGAACCCACTTGTCCCAATCTTTTTGATTTTCCGAAATAAATTTGGAGAGATACTGCGAAATGGTTCTATTTAACCTTTCTACTAAATCGTTAGATTGAGGATGTAAAGGAGTTGTTCTAGTTTTCTTGATTAGAATTATTATTTACAGCGCGGTCGTGCGAAAGTGGCTCACGGTCGCGCGGAACCTCGTGAATTTGAGACAAATTTGACAGAGGAATAGCGGAGGCAGAAGAAAAAGGGATAGTAATGGAAGGTCGAACATTATTTGGTGGATTCTGGCGAAATTCGGCCACGAGGATCCTCGCCGTCTCCCGAGCGGTGATCGAGGCTGTCTCCTGGGCGATCAGCTGGGCGACCTCCCTCGCTGAAGTCACGGCGGCCTCCTTCTCGGCTGCTATGGCTGCGGCCTGAATCTCGTCCAGAGCGTACTCAAGTTGTCGTTGGGTCTGCTGTCTCTTCCTCTCCATTTCCTCGCTCAACTAGCTGATCCGTTCGGGTTCGCCGGCTGCTATCGCGGTGTTCGTCTCAGTCTGAACGTCCGAGGCGGCCCCTCTTCACCGTGCGTGTCTGGTATTCATCACTTTTTTTTTTTAATCACTCACTCAACAAAATTATTTATCCCGAACGCGTTTTTTTTGTTTATGAGGGCAGAAAATCCCACTTCTGACACCAATGTTACGCGCGTAGTTGAAATAAAACTCTCTCGGGTTATTAAAAAGGTCACGTAACTTTTTATTACCGAAGCTCGATCAGCTGTCACGTCTTGTTTAGTCGTGGTGTCAATCGAAACTGTCTTGTTGATCTGTCTCCGTTGTGAAGCTCGTCGGTTGCCAAGTGCTTCGTGTAGTGTTCCGCGTTCGATCTGAACCCCAATATAATGTGAACTTGGCGCGCACCATTCATTACAGTATATACCTCTCGTGGTTATAACCACCACCACCCTAAATTTGGCGCCTTTAACGGTCAATAACGGTCCTCTTTGTACGCAATGGACCGCCGCTTTTCGGAGCGCGCACCTGCTCCGTGATACGTACGTCGCGCGGCTCGCACAACGTAACTGTAAAACCAACCGTAACTCGCTCAATTTTGAACAGATCAACATGAAATTTTAAGAGAATATTTTTGAAAGGTTATACTTTAAGAATCCGTCGAAAACGAAAAATCGATTTTTTCGAAAATTCTGACTAGATGTGACCCCTTAACAACAAAAAATACCAGCTAACTCTCGAAATAGCTTGTAGAATTAAAAACCATCCAAGACCTTATTCTCGGTTTAATTAAAAAACCAATAATTAAGTAATTAATTATTTGGAGCCTAACTACAATGGGAGGATAACACACAGTGGAACAATTAGACCTCTGTGAAACATTCATGGAACCTCCAACAATCGAAAACGTGGTCGGCTCTCGTGACGCAACGACCATCGTTCGGTGGTCACGCCATTCCCACGTACCCCGAATGTGCTGCCATGGAGGCTTCCGTAACTGTACCGTTACACCTCCCCGTCTATCTTACAGGCACCAGGCACCGGACCGCTCGATCTTCTTCTACTCCGACTACTTTCAAGTAAAGAGGCATGCACTGTGCGGCTCCACAGCACAGTCTTGTTTGCAGGGCTTGAAACGGAACGTGCGGTTCGGATATCGCTTTGTTTTTGGCTCGATTAACATTTGCTGCTTTCATACCGGTATCAATCGAAAGCCGATTGTATCATTTATTTCGCGGTTCCGGTCAGAAAGTCTTAATGAACAAATTGATTAAATCGAACTCGTTCAAAATGATCGGCAAACGGTTCCGGTCGTATCACTCGATTGTTACATATTGAATTCCTAGCCTTTATTTTATTGTTATTTATTTATTTATTTTCTTATTATTTATTATTTATTTTCATATGAGTGATTATATAGGTCGTAGCAGAATACACGTATGACAGTGGAGATAAAGGGAGTTCTTGCGGAATTCCTTGAATATTTATGTATTATTTGCGATACTAAATATGATCATAGGAGTACGAAATCTTCCTTCATCTTGAAAATCGATATCACCGTAAAAAGAAACCATAACTGGCCACTCCTTCAGTCTTTCTTGAACGTTTAATTAATTCGCAAAGTCAATAAATCTTGCAACTTCTCCCGTTCATGTTGCACAGGTACGCCGATAAGATGAACGCCATGTGTGAGAAGCTCCTTTCCACACTCCCTGCGTAAATGAAAACCAATTTTCAAATTACGATTCCTCAGGTCGGGTCGATAGAAGAATGGATGTCGTAGGTTTGACATAGTTGTAACGTAAGCATGCCAACTATGGAAAGGTTTCGATACCATTCAAAAGGGAACTAGTAGAGGTAAAACTGATGCACTGTAGAAATGT
Organism: Ephialtes manifestator; assembly: GCA_963970395.1. Classification (NCBI taxonomy): domain Eukaryota; kingdom Metazoa; phylum Arthropoda; class Insecta; order Hymenoptera; family Ichneumonidae; genus Ephialtes; species Ephialtes manifestator. Next base: position 30,078,685 of record OZ019974.1, on the reverse strand, counting down.
CACATAAGTTGAAAAGCTCGAGCTACGATAATTTTTTATGTCGACTGGATAGGGGTTGGTAGGATAGAAAGGAGTTGCACCAGGTCTTAAGGGTGTTTGGCCGGTATATTATCAGCTTCTTTGCAATAATGTTATTTACAAAATAAAAACGCTTTTTCTACACTCTCACGTTAAAATAGGTGATTTCAATAATTAATATTTTGACAACGCGACGGTCATATTCAATATTTCGGCTATCAATCGACATAGGAAAGATCGATCTTTTGATTAAAAACATGAAATAAAATATTTTTTGCAAAAGCTGTTCATCACCGAACTACCTTAAGCAAACGAACACAACGGTATAAATAGAACCTGAAGCCACCCCTGCTGAAAATTCCCACATGGGATCCTACATACAATTCCTACGTAGGATCCTTTATGGGAAACCTCTATGGGTTCACAAGGGATTTTCGGAGAGGGCACCCATATGGGTTCCTATGTGGGTTTGCGAATTTCCAGACGGTATGCCGTACAGGTTCCCATATAGGAACTCACGCAGGTTCCCATGCGGGATACACGGCCCTATATAGGAACCTACATGGGCTCCCTACTCGTAAGTTATTCGAACGTTTGACTGCCGTGAATATTAAACTTACAGGATTCTCGGAATTAGAGCAAAGGGCCGGGAAGACGCTCGCGACGTCGGAGGATGGAAGGAGAGAGACAGCGGAACAACGCGACGATCGACGAAGTCGATCGATGGCTGGCCGTGACCCCCACCCCGGACGTCCGAGGCACGCGTAACCCGGCATAGCGTGCGATAATTACCGAAAAGATTTCAGTTAGCTTTTGAGAGTGAGTAACTCAAGTTAGCCCGGGAGCGTCCCACGAGAGTCCCCGGAAGAGTTAGAGAGTTTAGCTCCGAGCTGTGAGAAGAGACAGTAAGCCTCCGGCGAGTAACTCCAGTTAGAGATTTGAAAGAGAGAGAAAAGAAAGAAGATCGCGCCCGAGCAGTACTCGCGCATCTTCAATAGATTTTGTTACCGCGTCGAGCGTGTTGCAGCGTGTTTCCGCGAGCATTAGCGAACCGTGCGCGTGCCGACGATAGGAGTAGTGATCGAAAAGAATAATTGTCAGCGTGGAAGCCGCTTCGCTAGAATTTTCGTGAGAAGCAGAGACTCGAGAGAACCGGCATCGCAGCGAGGATCGAGGCGAGAAGCGTAGGAAAAGGTAGGCGCACGTGGTGCACCATTTGTATTGTCCGCGTCTGTAGAATCATCCTCTGTTTTGTCGGCTTCCCCAAATAGGAAAAATCAATCATTGAACAATCGAAGCGTCGCGTGCGAGATAGATCCGCGAATCTTTGTTCGGACTCGAGTCACTTTTTGTACTTAACTTGTTGCGTGATAATTTCCTTATTGTTGAATAAACTATTGTTTTGTTATTTTGGAAAATAGAGATCGCGTTCGCTTAATTAATTTTGCATTTGCCTCGAACTGCACCCCTTTCCAGCTAGTCGGTCAACCGGTGAAGAACTAAAGAAGAGTAGTAAGTTTCCCTGGCTTTCGGGAAAATAATAGAGAGCCTGGCGCCCAGCGAAAATCAGAAAATACTGTGGAAAGTGCGCGGATAAAATAGTAGTTGAAAAATTCTGGGCGTCGTTATATTTGGTCGGCGCTCCTCGTGAAGTCGCCGAAATACTTCCACGAGGGGCACGTCCCAGCATTTATTGCAAACAGAGCACGATTCGATTGCCGAACTGCTCCAATAACTCCGTCCGAAAATAATTACCAGTGGAATTATTTTCGAGCGATTTCCAAATAAAATTCCTTTTAAAATTCGGGGCGCAACAGCACGTTGTCTGAAATTAGATTCGCACAATCTTATCATTGTTTCCAATTCAAACGGTGTTTTCATAAAGTCGGGTTGGATTGAAACATCTGTTTTTATCGAGTTCCATAGATTTATTTTTGTTTTTGGGTTCCACCTATAAATAAGTGCTTATTATTGGGAAGTAGAAAATGGGAAAGAATTTGGAAAAACTAAACCTTAGTAACAGGATGAGCGTGAGCCACCATTGTGACTTCGTAGAACTGCGGCCAAACATATTTACGCGTCTCCTAGAATTCCAATATATTCTCTTGCTTCGAGATCCGCGACATTGACGTAAATTCTTTCAATTGTTGTGTCAAGTCCTTCCGGTCCAGATTGATCGGATTTCTTGATTTTTCCACGTCTTTTTGCTGTGGCAGTATTCATTAATTTGCTGTCGCAGCATTAAATTATTTGTTTCAATAGCAAATCAACATGTAATAGTAGCAAATCGTTTGTTAGAATAGATGCTTTGGTTGCTAGCATAATCTAACCACTGCAATCCGTACGTTACTGTTTTTCGCGTAAGCCAAAGCAAACTAATTAATAAATATAATTGTGGAATTAAAAATAAAAATGAAAATATATATTTTTCGTCTTGAGGATTAATTATTGAGACATTGTCAGTAGTAGTGGTTGAGGGGAAACGGTTTCTGTCGAAGAAAATGTTTCCTCCTACCTATACCGAGATTCGAATCCACGACCTGTCTACCTAACTTCCTAACAACGCTATCGCTACCGACTGTGCTACCGAGTACTTGCTGATTTAGAAAATCTAAATGGCATAATAGTAGTGGAAGCAGAAAATAGCGAGAGATAGATAGAGAACCATTACATTCTGACTTGCTTGCCTATTTCCATCATTACCATTAGTAGTTTTGGTTAGTCACTGAAACTAAATCGAAATCGAAGTCTCAACTTTTTTCGATTCGTAGCAAAAATAGTATGTATGACCAACAACTTGGTTCCTGCAACTATCACGGCCACTATCCAATCCAAATGATTCTTTACGCCAATCAACCGGTGAGTTGAGGTTATGATCTCAGCTGGTCATTGTTACTATCGATACTCTACCAATGAGGTTACAGTATCTTTAACCAACTGAGTAATTGGCGCTATTCTATTTCGATTGGTTGTCGGGACCGATAAATCAGTTTTTACAATTACTTTTTTCTTTCCCTGCAGCAATTTATTTAAAATCCCGCGCACTAGTAACTTTGTTTATAACTCTACATTTATACAGCTGCAGTTTTAGCTATTGACAGCAAATTTTGCGTCAAAATGGCAAACAACCACCGTGTATCCATAGCAAATGAATGAGTTGCTAACATTACAAACCTTTTTTTGTTTCGTTAGCAAATTAATCATGCAACGATAGCATATAGTTTGTTATGTCAACAATTCTGATGCTAGATCAGCAAATTATTTTAAATCTTACATTTTTTGTCGCCATAGCATACATTTATTTGCTATCGCTACATAATTTTTGTTACAACGATATTTTGAATTGCTACGGCAGCAGGTAAAGGCGTAGCAAATTAAGTTTTGCTACAACGACATACGGATCTATCTCCGTGCACTGTTTCTGAATTGTTGAACGTTTGCACGACAGTAGACGCATCTTCCTTCAAACATGACAGTCGTTTTGAAGTTTTTTTTATTTGTTCTTGAGCTCGCTGAAACCCTTCTTTCGAAAGCACAACGTTATGTCTTGGATCCAGGAACAAAGACGTTTCGATCGCAGGTTTCATAAAAATCGAGTCTTCTCGTTTCGTCATAGCATCTACCAACTTCAAAGCGAAATCGGCTGGACTCCGGATGGCTTCCTATTACGTGCTGTAAAAATGCCCTGGAAGTAATTGTTCCCCTTGGAATATCTTCGTCACGACCCTCGATGGAACAAGCGCTCGGTGCAAATCATCCAATTTCCTCCATTCCTCTTCCGGTAGGTAAAACTTTTTGTCGACTTCGTCAATCTCCTTGCAAAAATCCTTCAAATTGAGAAGTGACTCGATCATATTCAGCGATGAATGCCAGCGCGTTTCTACATCGATAATAGGTTTCGATTTATCGATCAGTTTGAGATCTGCCGCAATCGTAGGTGTGCGTAATTTTTTCACCAATTCCCTCACGGCTGCAATATTTTTCTTCAGACTCATTTCTTTCATTACATCCTCGATCGCCAGTTGCTGTGTGTGAGCGACACAACGTCCGCCTTCGATTTGCAGTTCTCCTTTGCAATCGCCCAGGACAATACCATCCACCGACGATAAAATTTCGTTTTCTCCTCCGTAATTGAAGAGAGATTCTCTATCTTTGAAATTGTCAGCCTCTGCGCTCATCAACTTAGGGATTTTCACCATATTCGCAGCGTTATCGGTCGTGAGCGTATAAATATTCTGCACACTCAGATTGAATCTTCCGAGAATTTTCAAAACTTCCTGCTTAAGATTTTTGGATGTGTGGCTCTTAAATAGCTCTTGCATAGCCAAATTACGAAGTTGAACTTTCTTGTTCTGAATGAATTGCAGGTTCACTCCCAACACTGACCGGCCATGCCTCGAACCACCATCTGCTTTTACGGAAATCAGTTTGTCTGCTACTTCTCCGGCGATACTTTGACGAGCAGCAATCGCTTTTTTTACCAGTTCAGAGATGTTGTGGGGGTTGATAGCTCGTTATCTTGAAGAGCATGTAGTATCGGGTCAATGATTTTGCGGAAACCTGCGTCAGCTACAATAGAGAATAGTCGCCCGCCGACGGTGACTATTTCTATTGGATATTTTATATATATTGCCAATAGGAAGGGATAGTTTGAAAAATTGTTTATCGTTTTATTAACAGTTCAATGCAGTTTTTAATTACGGTTTAATAATGTTCTTTGACTTATAAACAAAAATGTTCGCACTCGCGTTCGAGAATAATGTCTCTTATTTTCATCGAAACGGAGATAATACACAACACTAGAACGTCTGGTTTCTCACGTCGTCGGCAGGTAAGTGAACGAGAGACGCTTCTCGTCCGTTATCCCCTCTTTTGCGAAAACCGTTCAGATAGAGTTTCTCAGTATATTCGCGCGCCTTGTGGCGACTGACTAGTAGAGGCGGATCTGCGCGAAACTACTTCAACAATTTCCAAACATCCTTGCTGAAGTCTTTCAAAGTCTATTTTCACTTCAACGAATTTGGGTTTTTTCAGTGCTTCAATTTTGAGGTCTTCTTTGGTTTTCCGTTTCGATAATTCATCCTTTTTTCAGCAATTCCTCGAAAACGTTTTGATGTTTATTTGCTATATGCCTTTCTTAATTTTTCGCATGTTCCTTTCAGGAAAAAAAACCTTTCAATAAAATAATAGTACATTACGATACTAGTACGGAACAACTTTTTCTCACGAGCGTGAGGTTGCAGCACGAGCTGAGAAAGAAGTTTTCCGTCGAGTATCGTACAAAATTTTATTTGACAAGGTGCGAAAACAAGATTTCGCCCACGCGATGCGTGCGTGAAGCCATGTTTCTCATAACGAGTGGAATAGAAATAATTATTTCACCGGAAATTTGTAAATTGGCAGTGCCGGATACATTGATTTTTCTTCAATGTACTCAGTAAATTGCAAAACTTACGGGTACTTTACAGTTTTTTGTAAATCAGAAAAAAAGAAAATTTGCCAGTAGGCGATTAAAATTTAAAAAATGTTTCACCTTGAAAACTTTGCCGCAATTATCGATGAGGCACTTCACATATTTCGTAAGAGGATCATGCTCGAAATAGTCGTGAAAGGGGTTCCGTTTCGCGGGAGGCTTCGGGTTTCGAACTTTTTCCTTTGAAAATCTTGGTGAATTGTAAATTACAAACGGATGTCGGACGCCAGTAAAAAATTCAGATGATAATTCTATTAAATAATTTCTCTACAGTTCGAACCTTTACCGAACCGAATGACATGTGCCAGCAGAAAATTCAAACCGGAACGCTATCGAAACGATTGTCGGTTGTTCGAAACCGTGACCGAAACCACATTTATGATGGATGATTCGGACCGCAGTTCAGAACATAGCATATGAGAATAATCGTTTCGTTCGTTTGTCTAAGAAATCGGTTTGACGTTCCGATCGCACTCTCATTCATCCGATCCGAACGTTTCATTTGTTTACGATATCGTTTCAAGCCCTCATTTTTGTTTTGTATCGTGAACTATTCGTAACATAGCGTCCAGCATAACCTTCACTCGAAGACTCCGTCTCCTGACATTGCGATCTTGCTATCGGGTCCTCGAGTGAATATTAGAATATTCTGCGTACTTTTGATTCCCTCGCATCGTAGGCCGTCAAGGTACGTATGAATTAGGGCCACTTCTTAAGTTCGAATTCCCACGCACAGCGTCGTGGCTATTCAGCTTGACGAGTGATACAGGAATGATTGTATCCCGAGCACTGCGGAACGGCCGACAATAATTCCAGCAAGTAGTCTGATATTTAGCATCGCATAATTGGCGGATCATACGCACACAAGTGTGGGCGCTCTAACTTCCTTCGTTACAAGCGGGAAACTGATGCAGTCCTGCTCTGTGCGGATAAGTGACCACACGCACACATGAAACCCTGCGCGGGTTTTGTCATTTATCAGAAACCTCGCGTGGATGGTGTGAACGTGCGATCTGCGGATTGTGCGAAGCCAAGTGCTTTTTCGGTCGCCCTGTATTAAAATAAGAGGACGCAAGTACGACGTCTGACATTGTTTTGTGTTCTTTTCAGAGCACAGATCAATTGTTTGATTTGAGCGTCTCTCGATAGCTGGCGTAGCATAGATACCACGACACACACATACGACAACCGAGTAGGCCTACTCACGCAGACAATACCGATAGACAACAGCCTTCCACGTGAATCTTTGCTTTTGTACACGATTCACGCATACTCAATCAACAACGCTCGAGATTTGCGGATAATAAATCAATTCGGGGATTTATTATAAAATAATTATAACATCTATCAATCGTCCCATGATTACAACAACAGATTACGGAGAAATCTCATGATTTCGTAAGGTTGTTGTGGGGTCAAGTCAAAATGCTACCACTGCCATGAAAATTTTCACGAATGTTCATTATACCTTTACAAATATTCTGGTGAAATTGTATAACGGTAAACAGCACCGTTTAGGAGAACAAAAAATCGCAAATTTTACAACCTATTGCATTATTGTTATAGCGAGTTTTGGCGATTTCGCCGTATTTACGTTATAACAGCTAAGAAAATGTTACCATGTACATAAAACAACTATGTATAGTTTAAGAGCCATCAAGCGCATGCATACGTAGCGCCAGTGGCAAAAAAAGAAACTAAAATAAACAGAAAATTTTTGTGCCCAAAATACGGCTAAGTAAAGAAAATATCGCATAAACAAATAGCAAAAATGAATTCCTTGATTAATGTACCATGGGTGTCAACTAGGTATTTTTGCAGGAAATTATTATAAATAAGCACAATAAGTGGAAAACTCTGGGACGGCCGAACGCTGCCCCCCACCCCATTTTACTGCGATTATAGAATTAATTTTATTTAATACTTCACAAGCACCGTGTATCAAATACCGTAGTTGAGACCCATGCATACTATCGCTCTGTATTTATGAAAAAAATGTCATGCAATTCGGATGTTTCATCGAGTCATAGTTTGGGCACAAAAATTTGAGATGGTATCCGCTATATTGGAGGACCGTGAAACGGTGCTACAGGCATGCTGCATGAACCCACGGGGCCCTGGGCATCGTGCACATGAAAATTCATGCAATATTTTTCTGAGCGAGAAAGCATTGTATTGAAGAAGGTTTTCAAAGTTGATGCTTTTTCTCTATCGATAAGAGGAAACATTGCAAGTAACGCGCAATATATATTCAATCCAATATACATCAATAGATATTATAATAAATAAAATGTAACTGCATTTTCCGATTTGTTTGGACATTTCTCCACTTCATATTCTAGAAAAAGAAATTGTGAAAAAGAAACTTTCGTTTTCGCATTTTTTCACTCATCCTTCAAAGACGTTCTTAGTCCAGAAGTTCAGTGACGTTCTTAGAAAGCGAATCTTTCGTTTTCACGGGAAAGCATTGTTTCCAAGTTCTCAGATCGTTACAAATCTAAATTGAGGGCTATATTACAATCATAGTTCGTCGACGGGTTAAGCTCTGTGATTGGTGCACAGACAAGACTTCGTAAAGCAACATAATATGCTCGAATAAGAGTTACGAATCAAACGGTCCTTCTTAGGACCACCAAATTTATCTAACGAAGGCCATCTCTTGCAATTGTATTGCAATAATACTCAAATATGTTATATTTATCGATTTGTTTTTGCATTTCTTTAGTGATCCTTCAAAGACACGTTTTAAAAGAAACATTTTATTTATCCCCTGTTTCCTTTATCGTTACTGAGAGTGTGAGAAAATAAAATGTTTCGTTGTCGTCAAGCTGATTGGCTCACGGCGATCAGTACTCGGAGGGGTGACCGCTCATTTATTGAATCTATTATGCGTCACAACGGTGCTAGAAAGAGAGTTTTTACAGTTTCCCGTATACTTTCAAGCACAACGGCAAAAATAATAACTAACAAAGCATTTATGAATTCGTTTTGGGATTTGTACCTTTCCCCGTGCTATAAAACCGAATGAAAAAAGAAACTCTTTTCATCAGAGATCTCATATATATATATTATCGTCAATGACATTCTTACAAAGCGAATGTTTCTTTTTCAGCACAATGCAGCATTTTCAAGTTCTCAGCTTGTTACGAATCTGCATCGAGGTGCTGTGTTACACTCGTAGGATGGCTACGGGACAACCCTAGCGGATCCGAGCAACCATCATTTTGTGGTTGCTTTACGGTCACATACAAGTAACCGTTATTATGAGGTTCATTTTCAGTTGTTTTACCGTAAAACAATAGGGATGTGCACGAGCCTGCTCGAGCAGGCTCGGTCTTCGCTTTCTTTGCTCGAGTAGACTCGAGCAATGTATCGTGGGAGAGAGACAGCTGTGTATTCAGTTCCCAAGCAAAGCGGCCAAGTCGCTTAGTTTTTGCGCGAAATCTCCGTTAAATAACTTATAACCCCATAATTTTTTCATCGAATGTTTATCCTTGTCCTTTTTTCTATATAGTGTGTGTTTTTCATAAGGCTGACATTTCACGTTTGGAATTCAGATTTTCTATCAGCGACCAAAAAACCTATAAGTTTCGCATTTAATGTAAAACTAACAACATTTATCTGAAAAAATGGCATTTTAATGAAAAAGAGTTTTGGCCAGGCTCGATGCGCTCGAGTTTTCGTTAGGCTCGAGCCGCTCGAGTTTTGGACAGGCTCGATGCGCTCGAGTTTTGGACAGGCTCGATGCGCTCGAGTTTTGGACAGGCTCGATGCGCTCGAGTTTTCGTTAGGCTCGAGCCGCTCGAGTTTTGGCCAGGCTCGATGCGCTCGAGTTTTCGTTAGGCTCGATGCGCTCGAGCTTTCGTTAGGCTCGAGCCGCTCGAGTTTTGGGCAGGCTCGATGCGCTCGAGTTTTCGTTAGGCTCGAGCCGCTCGAGTTTTGGCCAGGCTCGATGCGCTCGAGTTTTCGTTAGGCTCGAGCCGCTCGAGTTTTCGGTAGGCTCGATGCGCTCGAGTTTTCGGTAGGCTCGATGCGCTCGTGTTAAATAATTGAAATTGAAATAATTTTGTGAAGATGAAACCAAAATTTCGTGGGTAAACATTATTTTGTTAATTTGACAATTTTGTTTGTATTCATCGAATTGTTTATTAAATTCGAAAAGTAACAAAAAAATATTTATATTTTAGCGAATTGACGAGTTTTATGCAGACTTATTAAATTTATTAAATTAAGTTAAAACTCGAATGGTATTGGAATTGCACGTATCTCGTATCAACTCATCTTATTGTCTGTTGTCGATTTCTGAATTAAATCTTTTGCTGCATGTTCTGCATGCGATAAGGACAAGTTAATGTTTACTATTATTTTGCATAAATCTTCAACTCTAGTGAAATTAAAACCACGTTATAGGTTCTCACCAAATGTAACGCAAATCATGGTTTAATATTTGTGTAGAAAATTCAGCTTGACATCGAGTAATTTCCGAGGATATTTTTCAAAAAATTCAAAGTGCAATAAAATTTAAATCCGTTTACGTCAAATCCGGAGGCAAACTGTATTTCATAGTATTTCATGTGTGAGCCAAACTTTTTACAAACTGGTGAAAAAATTTTTATTTCATTTTTGCGAGAATAACTTATATTTCTTTGCAGTAAAGTGAAAATTTACCATCACGACGCCTATACCTTGGACCAAACTTATCTTTTATAATAAATTATCATGAATTTAAGGAGAATATAGCTACCAAATACTTCAACATCTACAAAAGTTATATACAGACACTAAAAAATAAAAGCAAATTTACTGTGTCAAGAGATACGAAATTTACAAAACTGGTATGCGGAATAATGATTAATGTGACATTTAATGTAAAACTAATAACAGTAGGGTAAAGTTATACACGTGAACATAATTTAAAAAAATATTTGTATAGAAATTACACAACGTCTGTAGCAATCCAGTTATTACATGACTACGATTGTAAAAATAAAATCAACTTCTTAATATTGGTTGGTGGATTTATCAATTTATATATAAAAGTTTGATATTTGTATAAATACTACAATTTCATCGTCATGAATTTAGTACAATTTTCTCTAAAACGTTTAAGGTTGTTAATCAGTGCGGGGTGAGGCGGCGGGATGACTAGGTAGCGCGCGGTGTGCGGTGCGGTCGTTGTGGGAGAGAGACAGCTGCGTATTCAGTTCCCAAGCAAAGCGGCCAAGTCACTTAGTTTTTGCGCGAAATCTCCGTTAAATAACTTATAACCCCATAATTTTTTCATCGAATGTTTATCCTTGTCCTTTTTTCTATATAGTGTGTGTTTTTCATAAGGCTGACATTTCACGTTTGGAATTCAGATTTTCTATCAGCGACCAAAAAACCTATAAGTTTCGCATTTAATGTAAAACTAACAACATTTATCTGAAAAAATGGCATTTTAATGAAAAAGATTTTTTACCGACCAATACTAGCGTTCGATTTTCATAAAAATGTATTTCGTGTATCGATAGTTGAGCTGCCCGAACCTACCGTAAGCTCGAGTCCCAGATAGAAAAATATATATGTATCATATATGCTTAATATATGGTTCCAAAAAGTTCTATATGCTGCATATATTTTACATATATGCGTGCAAAAATATATGCAAAATATGTTAGATATATATATATATATATATATATATATATATATATATATATATATATATATATATATATATATATATATTTAGCGTCAAAAAGTTCTATGTTGCATATATTTCTATTTCTATGTGGGATCGCTCGAGCTTTCGCCAGACTCGAGCAGCTCGAGTTTTGGCCAAGCTCGATGCGCTCGAGTATCCGCCAGGCTCGATGCGCTTGAGTTTTCGCCAGACTCGAGACGCTCGAGTTTTGACCAGGCTCGATGCGCTCGAGCTTCCGCCAGGCTCGATGCGCTCGAGTTTTCGCCAGGTTCGAGCCGCTCGAGTTTTCGTCAGGCTCGAGCCGCTCGAGTTTTGACCAGACTCGATGCGCTCGAGTTTTCGATAAGCTCGGCACTGGGCTCGGGTCTGCTCGAGCGTCGTTTATTTCGAGCTGAACCGCGAGCGCTCGAGCTTTTGCGCTCGTGCACATGCCTATAAAACAACTGTAATGTAACCGACAAAGCGACCGTTATTTTGGAACAAAAAAGAACCCGATTGCAACTGCACTGCGACCAATGTTTTAACCAAAAACAAACTTTAACGTAACGCAGAAGTAACCGACAGTTTGTTAAAAGTTGTTTTTCGGTTATTTGAAAGATCTTCATATAAGACCCGAAACGGAACATTGAGTTCATTACGGGTCACTTTACGGTTACCCGCCGGTCACTAGGTTCCTTCTGGGTTATTCTGGAGTGATTTTTTGTTCCATAACGACCGGTCACTCTTCGGTTATTTTGCGGTTCTTCAGATCCGCTAGGGAAGCTCTGTGATTGGTCCGCTTGAGTTTCTTGTATGCTCTAGTAAAATATACGAAGAAAATAAAGAATAAATTCTAACGAAGAATGCATCGACATGTTTAGAAATTTCGCTACTATTTTTGCTATATAAAAGCAAATAATAAATAACAACGTTTTTATTCGCGATTTTAGACATATTTTATCGTCAGTGGTATCCAGAAAACGTAAAAATTACGTTTTCGTCGAAAGGCTTCGTTGAGAAGTATCGTTTTCAAGTTCTGCGATGATAGCAGTTCCAGCGAAGCTCTGATTGGTGCGCCGGTGGTGCGTCTCTAAAACATTACACTACAATCCAAAGAAGCAACTCAAAACAGACGGCTCTTCTCAGAGCCACCAAATAAACCCAACGTAGACATCTTTTATCGTAAATGTAATTACCTATAGAAAGTAATTCATTCATGTATGTTTTTCCGCATTTTTCCACTGAACCTTCAGTAACACAAACATTTTTATTCCTTCGCTGTTTTGGAATGAATAACAATATTTCTTATCGTGCTTCTCTGGAAATAAGACTTTATTTTCGTCGAGTACCTCGTTTCACGATCAGTACTCGGATGACTGAAATCTCAATCGAATATAGCTTTGAACCTCATTGCTGAGTGCGACGTAGTTTTTTTATAAACAGTTTCTCGTATTACCTGTTCAGTTATAGGAAAATGGTAAAAAAAAAAAATTTATAGTACACTGGAACCTCTCGTAGCGTACATCGGTAAATGGAGGGGCACGTCCTATCGCTGTGATTAGACGATTTCATAAGAGAGAGTGAGAGGCACGAAGGTTTCGCGTGTCTGATTGGTTCTTCACTTAGCGTACATGTATTGTATTATGTACGCTATGAGCGGTTCCACTGTAATAATGAATCGAAAAATCTTCCGACTCGTTTCGACATTTGTCTATTTGTCATATAAAAACAAATAGATGAAAACGTTTTTATTCGCGATTTCAGACATAGTTTATCGTATGTGTAAGACATAGTTGATCGTTTGGAAGTAAAAATTGCCTTTTCGTCGAAATGCTTCGTTGAGAAGCATCGTTTTCAAGTTCTTGGATGATAGCAATTCCAGCGAAGCTCTGATTGGTGCGCCGGTGGTGTATCTGTAAAACATCATAGTACACTCCAAAGAAGCATCTCAAAACAGACGGCTCGTCTCAGAACCACCAAATAAACCCAACGTTGACATCCTTTATTGTAAATGTAATGACCTAAAAAAAGTATGTGCATTACAAACATTTTTATTATTTGAAAAAAAAATGTTTACTTTTCGTCAACAAAAATAGAAAAAAAAAAAATTGCATATGACAGGTCTCGAACCTGCAACCTAAGGATTTCTAACCAAGATGCCCTGCGCCCTCGGCCACTTGAGATTTTGAAAGCAATAAATCGTATATTCCTCATATCCTATCATAAGCTACTATAGATTTCAAGCTCAATGATTCCGAGAACGTTTCACTGGCACATGCGAGTGGTATTCTTAAGGCGAATTGTTATGTATTTACCATAGCTTATGGTAGTTTATCACGAATACAACATATATATACTTTTAGGTTGTGTTTAGGATGTTTCATGTTCTCGCATATTCTCAGAGACTTTGAAATACACCGGAAACAGGATGAAATGTTTGCTGTATAATGTCTTTGATGTTTATTAGGTTTTTCATTACTATTACAATACAATTGCAAGAGATGTCTACGTTAGATAGATTTAGTGGTCCTGAGAAGGACCGTTTCTTCCGTTGCTCTTTTTCAAGCTTATTCCAGTGCTTTACAGAATTTTAACAGCGGACCAATCACAGAGCTTGTCCGTAGCCATCCTACGATTGTAACGCAGCACCTCGATTCAGATTTGTAACAAACTGAGATCTTAGAAATACTGCATTTTGATGAAAACGAAAGATTCGCTTCGTATGGACATCACTGACGATAATCTAAATGCTAAATCCCTTATGAAAATAGTTCCTTTTTTCCTTCGGTTTTGTAGCACGGAGAAAGATGAAAATTCGAAAACGAACAGATATTATTTTTATGTGTTTATTATATACATCTACTATATATATATAAACACACATATATATGACAATTACGATGATAGGGCAGAGCCACTATCGCTGAACCAATCATTCTTATCTTGTCGTCTTTGGACACCAGATCATAGAATTCAGAAAATCCGGTATACAATTTTTTGTTATCGCTCTTCTGTTTTTTTACAATTCCTGCGTGTTTAGCAAGTGACAGTGAGTGACTTTGTGAGTTCATGATGGATACCTATCGAAGGTCGATTTTCGGTTCAGACGTAGAGGTGAATCGAAACATTTGCGAACTGCAGGCAAGAGATTGAGTAAGAAGAAAGCAGCGAAGAATCGGTAAGTATGATACCTTATTGCAATGAAATGTAGTGACATTTCGCACATCGATGTGCGAAAATGATCGAACTGCGATGCAAGTGTATATATTTTTTAAATTCGTTGTTATGATAATATTTTTGCGAAACTTTTTCTTTTTTCGAAAAAAATTACATATCGTATCTAGTTTCATTTTCCCCACTACACGTTTTTACTACCGCTTCCATACAATGACAAATAGTCAACATTTGTCCATTTTTTGCTATCTTCTGAGTTACGTTCCTGACCAGAGAACGTAACTTCGTCCAGTACATGGCCAAGTGGTCACTCATATAGGTACTGACTGTAAGTCGAGATGTATGTTACCCCACACCGACCGCGCGACTTTTACAGTATGTTCTTATTTTAAACATTCATTTCCGATATTAAACGCTTTCCTATTTCTTTCAAACAGGCGTCTCAATGCTCGTAAATCTGATGCGATTCCGGTGAATGATGTAGCAAACGACCACCGTGGTTCGCTTGTAAATTCTGTAGATTCACCGATAATTACAGAGGCTATTGAAACCAAAGAGGAAAAAATTCCCTACGTTCCCATATTTCGCGATCAGTCTGGAATTACTAACAGCCTGCCGCTGAAAGTAAACCCAATTATCGTCCGTGGCTCTTTCCATCAAGGCGAACCGATATTCGCAGCATCTTCGCGGGGAAAACAATGTACGGCAATGGCTGCGGCGGCTATTGCAGCATCGCAAGTCCTCCATCCAATTGAATGGACGACGAATACTGTCGACAGTGTGATGCTTGCAGCCGATGATCTTTACGCCAATAGTTTGCTGCAGCGTGGTGCCGTACATCCCGATGAAGAGAACGCCGATTATTTAGCACCTGAGGATCTGGCGCGTGATGTCACCGTACTCACACGAAGATGCACGATTGGCTTAGAATTCGCAGAGATTGGCCATATGACGAGAGACTTGTCAGAAGATGGTTTTCCAAATCTGAGAAACGCACTCACACGGCACTTCGAAAATTCTGGTGACGCTAAAAGATCCCGTGAAATTGCGACAATTATGACGTGTAACGGAATTTCCATAGCTATCTTCGAGGCAGGTGGCATGGGGTGGCTTTTCGATTCTCATTCAAGAGATCCATCTGGGAAATCGACACCCGACGGCAAGGCCTGTCTACTCGGTTCTCATAGACTGGAGCCTCTGTTGGAACTCCTGAAAATTAACATCCCGACCCTCATCGAAACGCGCGGTTATGAGAATCAATATACGCTAACGCTGTTTGTTGCAAAGTCTATCGAGCCCGCGGTAAACGACATATATAAGTTATCGGATCTGTCAATGTCTGAACCGACAGGAGCCTGCGAAGACGTAGACAGCGAATCTGTAAACGTCGACGCAGACACTGCAGTATGTTCGGACAAAAAAGTTACGAAATTTGACCCTCAATCCGTTGTAACGAATGACGAATATCTCGGTATTGATCACTCGACTAAAACGGACGACGAACCAATAGTGACCAAAGAGTTGGGACGTATTTGCACGAAAAATCGGTCTATTGAGGGACACCAATTGACTTACAGCAGTTCGCCCAGCAAAGAAGTGGAAGTCGTCGAGTCGTCGACTAGAGGAATCGTCGATATTGGCTACGTGTTGGGTCGGCTAAATGAAGTCTTTGATAATCATTCTCCATTTTCATGTGGCTTTGAAAATATCACTTATTTGAATGCACAAAGGAAGGGACTGAAAACGGTTTACCGATTCAGATGTTCCGTGTGCAATTTAGGTGCATCAATCGACAGTGAGCCAACGAATGACGACCGCTTAGACGTAAATACCGCGATGGTCCTCGGCGCCGTAGTAAATGGGATAGGATTTTTTCAGATGGAAAGTTGTCTCGCAGCCATGGACATCCCGTGCATGGCCGAATCGACGTATCAGCGATACCACGATTCCGTGTTGAATGGGTTGTGGAAAAATGCTTTACTTGAGATGAAGAAGACTGGAGACGAGGAACGCCAAATGGCAATTGCACGCGGTGACGTTATCAACGGGATTCCCCATATCTCCGTGATTGCTAATGGCAGTTGGATGCAAAGGTCGTATGGAAAACAATTCGCCTCGCCATCCAGGACTGGTACCATCACGGGCGTACACACAGGAAAGGTTCTTTTCTTCGGTGTACGAAATAAGTATTGTTCCGCATGTGACTTAGCCGCGTGCAAAGGTAGGGATCCGTCAAACCACGTGTGTTACAAGAATTGGGGCCGTAATCAAAGTTCATCAAGTATGGAGGCAGATGCTATTTGCGAAGGTTTTAAATGTAGCATCGAGCAGCATGGGCTTATTTACTCTGTGTTGATCGCGGATGGTGATAGCAGTGTTTTCAACAGAATCAGCGCGTTAGCACCATACCGAGCCTACGATGTATACGTGAAGAAGATTGAATGTTGCAATCACATGGAGCGAACGACACGAAGAAATCTTACGAAAATTGGTGATTCAGGTAAGTTGGGTTCTTTGAAAACAGTTCTGAAAAGTCGCATCAAGAGTATGATAGACGATATCCACACGGCTACCCAACATAGGTTGAGCCAATCTACGACTTGGGAGGAGAAGAAAGATATTCTGAGAAAGGACATTTTGAATATTCCAAGCCATGTTTTGGATGACCACGGAAAGTGTTTGGGGACTGGCTATTGCGATTCTAACGGTACAATCGGTGAGAGAAATTATGTACCGGCCTTCAAAAACATCGGTATGTTCGATGCTATTGAGAATTGCCTTCGTCGCATGGCCGACAATGCGGACAGCGTAATGCGCGACCTCAACAATAACACGGTGGAGATATTTCACAATGTTATTACCAAGTTTATCGGTGGAAAGCGAGTACATTGGGGAAAACTCGGTTCTTACAATGCACGTGTTTCTGGAGCAGTCTCGCAGTTCAATACGAAAAGCGTCATGACTGGTTTCTCTAAAACTGTTGGTAAGAAGCCAACTGATGTCGTCGTGTCGTAGGAAGCACGACGGGCCCGCTTGAATGAACAAACCAAGGAAAGGCTTCATGCTGCGAGAAATCAACCAAAGAAAAGGGCCCCGTCAACACAGGCTCCGAATAAGGACTACGGACCGGAGGCTGAACAACCTGACTTAGACGAACAGACCTATGCAGCTGAGTTGACAAGACTGACAGAAAAGTTGCACGAGTTTCAGCGAACACGAGAACAACTTGAAAGAGAAACTTTGCGACAAGGCGACAGCACACTCTGGCAGACTGCTCGTCGAAAGCTTCTCACTGCATCCAAATTTGGTGCTGTCTGTCACATGAGGAAACATACTTCATGCTCAAATATTGTCCAACAGATTCTGTACCCAAAGGATTTGGGTCATATTCCGTCGATCCAATATGGGCGTCAAAATGAAGATAGAGCACGGAAAGAACTGCAACATTATCTCAAATGTGAGATTCAACAGTGCGGTTTGTTTGTTGATTCCGAAATTATCAGATTGGGAGCGACGCCAGATGGAATTATTGGGGATAATGCTATTGTCGAAATCAAATGTCCTTATGCGGCACGAAACGGAACAGTAGCCGACGCAATTAGTCAAAAAAAGGGTAACATGCAAAGGATCTTTGATAAAAAAAAGACACCAGTCGAATGAACAGTGAACACGAGTATCACTATCAAATACAAGGGCAGCTGCATATTACGAGAAGGCAGCACTGTTTCTTCATGGTATGGACGCCGAAGGATTCGGTTGTTAGTTGTATAAAACGAGATGATGACTTCTGGAAAACGAAAATGGAGAAACTGCTAATCAAATTCTATGAGGATTGCATGATTCCAGAGCTCGTGGACCTACGATATACTCGATCGATGCCTATCAGAGATCCTGTGCATATATTGGAAGCTATTGTGGAGCACGAGAGCCGACGTCAACCTAAAAAGAGGAAAACGGCTTCAGGAACTGAAGCTGATGAGTGAAACCTACAACATGAATAACCTTTGGATAAGTGTTTTCTATATATATATTACAGTACATTCATGAGCTGTAGTGCGTGGAGACCAATGGTGACAATCTATGGATGAAAAGCGCTGACAGTGGTCAAGGCTGCAATGAGCCGCGCTCTCCAATATGAAGGATTACGGAAACAATTGGCTCAACACGAAACTGAAAGATGTTCAACCGAATGCGCTGACATTGGTCAAGGCTGCAATGAGCCGCGCTCTCCAATATGAAGGATTACGGGAACAATTGGCTCAACACGAAGCTGAAAGATGTTCAACCGAATGCGCTGATATTGGTCAAGGCTACGATAAGCCGCGCTCTCCAGTATACAAAATTTACGGAGCTATCGATAAAAGGTTCTTTATTTATTGCAGTTGCATGTAACTGTCTAATTTTATAAAGATTGTAATTCTTATTTTCTAGTTACAGGTGAGGTTACGATTTTGGCTAAGAAACCAACGTATCGAAAGAAACTTTCACATCTTCAATTTGTTTTTAATGAAAGAATGTTTTCATTCAGCTTTTCAGATATAGGTCCTCGTCACATCGATTCTGGAAAAGTAATCCTTTTGTTTTCGTCGAGACGCATCGTTTCGAAGTTCTTGGACGGTTCCAACTCTGGCAAAGCTTTGTCGTCGCACTGGTTGGACCTCGTAAAAAGCCGAAATACGGTTGGAAAAAAACTACGCAAAATAAACGTCCCTTCTCAGGGCCACCAAATATATCTAACGTGACAATCTCCAATCGTTTTATAATGTTCTGAAAGTGGTTCTCACATTTCTCCACTCGTCCTTAAAAAAACATGGTACAAGAAACATTTCCTTCAATCGCTGTTTCGGCCGTCTGTTATCGTCAGTGTGCTTCTCTGAATATGAAACTTTCAATTTTCATCGAGCACCTCAGTACTCGGATGGCTGAAAACTTACTGTTACGACTCGGACGAGCGACGATTCGGGGATACTTGGTTCAATTAATGATTAAAATCAATATTTCAAATTATCACGCATAAAATATTTATTTTGATGACCGAATTGATTGAAAACAGTGAAAGATGATATTATTTATTATAGCACGAATGTTTTAAACTTCTTAATTGTCGCCGTTTACGACAATTATGCGATCGTAATTAAACTTAACTATTAGACTTAAACACTACGCATAAGCGCTTAGAATATATTTAATCCATGTTAGTTGTTTGATGATTGATAGAAGACTGACTTTTAGGAATAAGTAAGGTAAAGAAGAAAGCGCAAAAACCTGGTTGAGTGGGGACTTGGGGACCATGAGACTGCTGACGTTGCGTTGCACGCGCGGCCAGAGTCTCCAGAAAAGTGGAAGCTGGGTGGAGATTAACAGGGCTCTCGCGAGTATCCGCGAGCGGATACGAGTCGGCGAGAATTTGAGGCGTACGTCTTGAGGAGATGAAATAAGAATATAGTGGGTACATGGAGTTCAGAAATAGCATTAGGAATGCATATAAAATAGTTAGTTATATTAATGAAACAAAACATAAATGAATTATATTAGGAAAAATAGCCAGGACGTAACACCTCCCCTTCTGGTAATCCGTCGAGGCTATACAGTGCCTCGACGGGTTCAGAGAAAAGGAAGCGCGCAGCGCGTACTGACAATTTTTCCTAATTTTTTTTTTTTTTGTTTTCTTTTTATGGTACGAAGCTAAAATGCATTGATTTTAGAGGAGAGAAGCTCCGTTGGCGGATACTTAGATTTAACTTAAATAATTTCATTTGGGACAAATCAAAGGTGTATGCGTGTATGTGTAAGAATTTAGGCTGAAAGGGTTATGGCTCTTCCCCACACAGACATATAGACCATGGTACGTCTTTTGAACATCCATGGAGGATGAATCGATCGTCCGGGGACATCAATGGACATCCAGCACATAACCACAGAAAGTGTCAATCGGCACC